>JAAOOA010001351.1:0-127374 GCA_012861695.1 Trematomus loennbergii | reverse complement strand
TTAGTCTGTTCAGGTGTAGTCTGTTCAGGTGTAGTCTGTTCAGGTGTAGTCTGTTCAGGTGAAGTCTTCAGGTGTCGTCTGATCAGGTGTAGTCTATTCAGGTGTATCTGTTCGTGTAGTCTGATCAGGTGTATCTGTTCAGGTGTATCTGTTCAGGTGTAGTCTGTTCAGGTGTAGTCTGTTCAGGTGTATCTGTTCAGGTGTAGTCTGATCAGGTGTAGTCTTCAGTGTATCTGTTCAGGTGTAGTCTGTTCAGGTGTATCGTTCAGGTGTATCTGTTCAGGTGTATCTGTTCAGGTGTAGTCTGATCAGGTTATCTGTTCAGGTGTATCTGTTCAGGTGTAGTTTCAGGTGTATCTGTTCAGGTGTAGTCTGATCAGTGTATCTGTTTCAGGTGTATCTGTTCAGGTATATCTGTTCAGGTGTAGTCTGCTCAGGTGTATCTGTTCAGGTGTATCTGTTCAGGTGTATCTGTTCAGGTGTATCTGTTCAGGTGTATCTGTTCAGGTGTATCTGTTCAGGTGTAGTCTGATCAGGTGTATCTGTTCAGGTATATCTGTTCAGGTGTATCTGCTCAGGTGTATCTGTTCAGGTGTATCTGTTCAGGTGTAGTCTGATCAGGTGTATCTGTTCAGGTATATCTGTTCAGGTGTATCTGCTCAGGTGTATATCTGTTCAGGTGTATCTGCTCAGGTGTATCTGTTCAGGTGTATCTGCTCAGGTGTATCTGTTCAGGTGTATCTGTTCAGGTGTAGTCTGCTCAGGTGTAGTTGCTCAGGTGTAGTTCTGTTCAGGTGTATCTGTTCAGTGTAGTCGCTCAGGTGTATCTGCTAGGTGTAGTCTGTTCAGGTGTATCTGTTCAGGTGTATCTGCTCAGGTGTATCTGCTCAGGTGTAGTTCAGGTGTATCTGTTCAGGTGTAGTCTGCTCAGGTGTAGTCTGTTCAGGTGTATCTGTTCAGGTGTAGTCTGTTCAGGTGTATCTGTTCAGGTGTATCTGTTCAGGTGTATCTGTTCAGGTGTAGTCTGCTCAGGTGTAGTCTGTTCAGGTGTATCTGTTCAGGTGTAGTCTGTTCAGGTGTAGTCTGTTCAGGTGTATCTGTTCAGGTGTATCTGCTCAGGGTATCTGTTCAGGTGTATCTGTTCAGGTGTAGTCTGCTCAGGTGTAGTCTGTTCAGGTGTATCTGTTCAGGTGTAGTCTGTTCAGGTGTAGTTCTGTTCAGGTGTATCTGTTCAGGTGTATCTGTTCAGGTGTAGTCTGCTCAGGTGTAGTCTTCAGGTGTAGTCTGCTCAGGTGTAGTCTGATCAGGTGTATCTTCAGGTGTGTTCTGTCAGGTGTAGTCTGTTCAGGTGTATCTGTTCAGGTGTATCTGATCAGGTGTATCTGTTCAGGTGTATCTGTTCAGGTGTATCGTTCAGGTGTATCTGTTCAGGTGTATCTGTTCAGGTGTATCTGTTCAGGTGTAGTCTGTTCAGGTGTATCTGTTCAGGTGTATCTGTTCAGGTTGTAGTCTGTTCAGGTGTAGGCTCAGGTGTAGTCTGTTCAGGTGTATCTGTGCAGGTGTAGTCTGTTCAGTGTATCTGTTCAGGTGTAGTCTGTTCAGGTGTAGTTCTGCTCAGGTGTATCTGCTCAGGTGTAGTCTGTTCAGGTGTAGTCTGCTCAGGTGTAGTCTGTTCAGGTGTAGTCTGTTCAGGTGTAGTCTGCTCAGGTGTAGTCTGCTCAGGTGAACGTCAGGTGACTAACACACTGTGTGTCCTCAGCTGTGGGTGCAGGAGAGGATGGCCGTGGCCACGTCCTCAGACCACGGGAACAACCTGCAGACGGTGCAGCTGCTCATCAAGAAGAACCAGGTCAGAACGCGTTCAGGAACATCTGACCCAGGATCTGTTCCACATCATGTCTCATGTCTTTAAACACGGTCCTCAGACGCTGCAGAAGGAGATCCAGGGTCATCAGCCTCGTATCGACGACATCCTGGAGCGCAGCGTCAGCCTCTGAAGGACGAGTCCTCGGAGGCGACCCGCTGGGCGTCTGGCGGCGCTGCAGGAGCTGTGGGCTCAGCTGAAGGAGGAGGCGCAGCGACGCCTCGACCGCCTGCAGGAGGCGCACCGCGCGCAGCAGTACTACTTTGACGCTGCCGAGGCCGAAGCCTGGATGAGCGAGCAGGAGCTGTACATGATGTCTGAGGAGAAGGCCAAGGTGAGGTCACATGATACACTGTGTTCACCTGATGTAGCCCCGCCCCTTTCCCCTGTCTAAGGAGAAGGCCAAGGTGAGGTCACATGATACACTGTGATCACCTGATGTAGCCTCCCCCTTTCGGGGGTCCGAACATTTGAGATTTAAGGAAAAAGTGCGAAATCTTTGAAAAAAGTCAGAAATTTGAGAAAAAAATCTGGATTTTGGATTTTTAGAAAAAAAAGTCAGATTTTGAGATTGTCTGAAAAGATGAGAGAGAGTGTGTGTGTGTGTGTGTGTGTGTGTGTGTGTGTGTTGTGTGTGTGTGTGTGTGTGTGTGTGTGTGTGTGTTTCCAGGACGAACTGAGTGCGGTCACCATGCAGAAGAGCATCAGATCGCGGAGCAGGCGGTGGAGGATTACGCTGAGGCGGTGCACCTGCTGTCCAAGACCAGCAGAGGCCTGGTGGCCGAGGCTCACCCCGAGAGGTCGCTATGCTATCATTATTATTTCTATATTATTATATTACTATCAGTGTTCAGGACCTCTGTCGATAAAGAGGATGTTATTGGTGTTTATTTAGGGTTTGTTTATGTTATTTATCTGCCTTCTCTGCCAGGTCTTCATCGTAAAACTAAATCACTGAGTTGCTTTAAAGCCCTAACAAACATTATCTTTGCACAACTTCAGTCATGAAACAGACCTAACCCTAACCTGCTTCACATTCACAGAAACTTCAATAAAATGCATTTCAATATTATAATATATTGTGTATAAAGGAGTGTGTGTGTGTGTGTGTGTGTGTGGTGTGTGTGGTGTGTGTGGTGTGTGTGTGTGAGTGGTGTGTGTGTGTGTGTGTGTGTGTGTGTGTGTGTGTGTGTGTGTGTATGTGTGTGTGTGTGTGTATGTGTGTGTGTGTGGTGTGTGTGTGTGTGTGTGTGTGCAGTGAGAGGATCAGCATGCGTCAGTCTCAGGTGGATAAGCTGTATGCAGGTATGAAGGACCTATCAGAGGAGAGGCGGGGCCGACTGGATGAGAGGCTCCGCCTCTTCCTGCTGAACAGGGAAGTGGACGAGCTGGAGCAGTGGGTCGCTGAGAGGGAGGTGGTGGCAGGAAGTCATGAACTGGGACAGGACTACGAGCACGTTACTGTACGTACACACACACACATGTTGATGCATTAAAGCAGTGGTTCTCAAAAAGTGGGGGGCGCAGAGGCAGGACAGGGGGGGGCGCAGAGGCAGGACAGGGGGGCGCAGAGGCAGGACAGGGGGGCGCAGAGGCAGGACAGGGGGGGCGCAGAGGCAGGACAGGGGGGCGCAGAGGCAGGACAGGGGGGCGCAGAGGCAGGACAGGGGGGCGCAGAGGCAGGACAGGGGGGGCGCAGAGGCAGGACAGGGGGGGCGCAGAGGCAGGACAGGGGGGGCGCAGAGGCAGGACAGGGGGGCGCAGAGGCAGGACAGGGGGGGCGCAGAGGCAGGACAGGGGGGGGCGCAGAGGCAGGACAGGGGGGCGCAGAGGCAGGACAGGGGGGCGCAGAGGCAGGACAGGGGGGGCGCAGAGGCAGGACAGGGGGGGCGCAGAGGCAGGACAGGGGGGCGCAGAGGCAGGACAGGGGAGGCAGGACAGAGGGGGGCGCAGAGGCAGGACAGGGGGGGCGCAGAGGCAGCAGGACAGGGGGGGCGCAGAGGCAGGACAGATGTGAGACTGGGTTGGTCTCAAACGTTTTGGTCACCATTAACGTAAACAATTATTTCCGAGGCTCACGTTTATATGATCATTATAGTTATAAAAAGTAGTGGAGTAGAAGTACACCATGTACCTCTGAACTGTAGGGAGTAGAAGTACACCATGTACCTCTGAACTGTAGTGAAGTAGAAGTACACCATGTACCTCTGAACTGTAGTGGAGTAGAAGTACACCATGTACCTCTGAACTGTAGTGGAGTAGAAGTACACCATGTACCTCTGAACTGTAGTGCAGTAGAAGTACACCATGTACCTCTGAACTGTAGGGAGTAGAAGTACACATGTACCTCTGAACTGTAGTGAAGTAGAAGTACACCATGTACCTCTGAACTGTAGTGGAGTAGAAGTACACCATGTACCTCTGAACTGTAGTGGAGTAGAAGTACACCATGTACCTCTGAACTGTAGTGCAGTAGAAGTACACCATGTACCTCTGAACTGTAGTGCAGTAGAAGTACACCATGTACCTCTGAAACTGTAGTGCAGTAGAAGTACACCATGTACCTCTGAACTGTAGTGGAGTAGAAGTACACCATGTACCTCTGACTGTAGTGGAGTAGAAGTACACCATGTACCTCTGAACTGTAGTGGAGTAGAAGTACACCATGTACCTCTGAACTGTAGAGGAGTAGAAGTACACCATGTACCTCTGAACTGTAGTGGAGTAGAAGTACACCATGTACCTCTGAACTGTAGTGGAGTAGAAGTACACCATGTACTCTGAACTGTAGTGCAGTAGAAGTACACCATGTACCTCTGAACTGTAGTGGAGTAGAAGTACACCATGTACCTCTGAACTGTAGTGGAGTAGAAGTACACCATGTACCTCTGAACTGTAGTGCAGTAGAATACACCATGTCCTCTGAACTGTAGTGGAGTAGAAGTAACCATGTACCTCTGAACTGTAGTGGAGGAGAAGTACACCATGTACCTCTGAACTGTAGAGGAGTAGAAGTAACCATGTACCTCTGAGCTGTAGTGGAGTAGAAGTACAGAGTAGCATGAAATGGAAATATTCAAGTACCTCAAAATTGCATTAAATACAGTACTTGCGTTCATGTACTTAGTTACTTTACACCACTGATTTTATTTGCAGATGCTGCAGGAGCGTTTCCGGGAGTTCGCCCGCGACACGGGGAACATCGGTCAGGAGCGCGTGGACACGGTGAACCGGCTGGCGGACGATCTGATCAACGCGGGGCACGGCGACGCGGCCACGGTGGCGGAGTGGAAGGACGGGCTGAACGAGGCGTGGGCCGACCTGCTGGAGCTCATCGACCACCCGCACGCAGATCCTCGCCGCCTCCTTCGAGCTGCACAAGTTCTACCACGACGGCAAGGAGATCCTGCTGCGCATCGTGGACAAACAGAAGAAGCTTCCGGAGGAGGCGGGACGCGACCAGAACACCGTGGAGACGCTGCAGAGGATGCACTCGACCTTCGAGCACGACATCCAGGCGCTGGGGACGCAGGTACGATCCCCCCGGGGGGCTGGGTTAAAGGATACATTAACCCCAACCTACTACTTTCAATCTGAGGTCGCAGCTAAACGTCATGTTTAAATGTTCACAGATGATCACTCGTTACTCTGGTTGATCAGAAAGTAGTTCCCTGACAGCATGTCCCTCTGTGCCCCCTCAGAGCTGTCACTCAAACAGAGACACGCCCAACATCTTTAAAGTATATATATAACTGTAACAAAGTGGATCATTTAACTAGTAGCAGTAGTAGTAGTTGTTGTTGTTGTTGTTGTTGTGTGTTGTAGTATAGTAGTTGTTGTGGTAATCCTTTTATTTATTTTTCATTCCAAAAATGTCCAAAATATATGAAAAATGACCGTTTGCTGAGTAACGTTGACCTTTGCCCCCCCTGCAGGTGCGACAGCTGCAGGACGACGCGGTGCGCCTGCAGGCGGCGTACGCGGGGGATAAAGCTGATGACATCCAGCGGAGGGAGCAGGAGGTTCTGGAGGCCTGGAGGTTCCTGCTGGAGGCCTGCGACGCCCGGAGGCTGAGGCTCATCCACACCGGGGACAAGTTCAGGTTCTTCAGCCTGGTGAGGGACCTCATGCTGTGGATGGAGGACGTGATCTGGCTCATCGAGGCCCAGGAGAACCCCAGGTACCCCCAGCGCTAAGCTAACACACAGGAGTACAATACTACTTCTCTAGTATTATTATTTATAAAGCACTTTAAAACCTCCAGACCAAAGTGCAGTCAAATAAACAAAGACACATACGAAGAGTAGTGCAGGAGGACGTGTTTCTGGAGAGGAACCTGAAGGCAGCATCTCTGCAGCTAACCACAGAAAACCATTGAAGAGAGCCAGGGACAGGAAGTGAGGAGATGCTGACTCATGCCAGGGTTTAGGACTCATAATGCTGAGTCACTCATAATGCTGACTCATGTCAGGGTTTAAGACTCATAATGCTGACTCATGTCATGTTTAGGACTCATAATGCTGACTCAAGTCAGGGTTTAGGACTCATAACAGAGTCACTCATAATGCTGACTCATGTCAGGGTTAGGACTCATAACACTGAGTCACTCATAATGCTGACTCATGTCAGGGTTCAGCACTCATAATGCTGACTCATGCCAGGGTTTAGGACTCATAATGCTGACTCAGGTCAGGGTTCAGGACTCATAATGCTGACTCATGCCAGGGTTTAGGACTCATAATGCTGACTCAGGTCAGGGTTTAGGACTCATAATGCTGACTCAGGTCAGGGTTTAGGACTCATAATGCTGACTCAGGTCAGGGTTTAGGACTCATAATGCTGACTCATGCCAGGGTTCAGGACTCATAATGCTGACTCATGTCAGGGTTTCAGGACTCATAATGCTGACTCGTGTCAGGGTTTAGGACTCATAATGCTGACTCATGCCAGGGTTTAGGACTCATAATGCTGACTCATGCCAGGGTTTAGGACTCATAATGCTGACTCATGCCAGGGTTTAGGACTCATAATGCTGACTCGTGTCAGGGTTCAGCACTCATAATGCTGACTCATGCCAGGGTTTAGGACTCATAATGCTGACTCATGTCAGGGTTTAGGACTCATAATGCCGACTCATGTCAGGGTTTAGGACTCATAATGCTGACTCATGCCAGGGTTTAGGACTCATAATGCTGACTCATGCCAGGGTTTAGGACTCATAATGCTGACTCATGCCAGGGTTTAGGACTCATTCTCCTGTGTGTTCCAGAGACGTGTCGTCGGTGGAGCTGCTGATGAATAACCATCAGGGCATCAAGGCGAGAGATCGATGCTCGTAACGACAGCTTCACGACCTGCATCGAGCTCGGGAAGTCGCTACTGGCCCGGAAACACTTTGCTTCTGAGGAGGTGAGAGGGGGCTAGAGGGTGGAGAGGTTACACAACAGGTCGTTGAATAGCTCAGCTGGTAGAGGAGGGACCATGCTCTGGAGCTGCGTCCCCCAGAGGAGGGACCATGATCTGGAGCTGCGTCCCCCAGAGGAGGGACCATGCTCTGGAGCTGCGTCCCCCAGAGGAGGGCCCATGCTCTGGAGCTGCGCCCCCAGAGGAGGGACCATGCTCTGGAGCTGCGTCCCCCAGAGGAGGGACCATGCTCTGGAGCTGCGTCCCCCAGAGGAGGGACCATGCTCTGGAGCTGCGTCCCCCAGAGGAAGGACCATGATCTGGAGCTGCGTCCCCCAGAGGAGGGACCATGCTCTGGAGCTGCGTCCCCCAGAGGAGGGCCCATGCTCTGGAGCTGCGTCCCCAGAGGAGGGACCATGCTCTGGAGCTGCGTCCCCCAGAGGAGGGACCATGCTCTGGAGCTGCGTCCCCCAGAGGAGGGACCATGCTCTGGAGCTGCGTCCCCCAGAGGAGGGACATGCTCTGGAGCTGCGTCCCCAGAGGAGGGACCATGCACTGGAGCTGCGTCCCCCAGAGGAGGACCATGCTCTGGAGCTGCGTCCCCCAGAGGAGGGACCATGCTCTGGAGCTGCGTCCCCAGAGGAGGGACCATGCTCTGCATGTCATTCCCTCTGTGCCCCCTCAGAGCTGTCACTCAAATAGAGACACCTGTGGCCCAACATCTTTAAAATAATATATATATATATATACTGTAACAAAGTGGATAATTTAACTAGTAGTGGTAGTAGTACATTACATTACATTGCATTTAGCTGACGCTTTTATCCAAAGCGACTTACAATAAGTGCATTCGACCAAGAAGATACAAACTTGAAGAAAACAGAATCATATAAGTACATCAGGTTTCATAGAGCCAAAACATTTCAAGTGCTACTCAACTGGCTTTAGATAAGCCAGTCCTTTTAGATAAGTGCTTTGTTAGTATAAGTGCTTTGTTAGTAATTCTATCGCTCGAAGTGGAGTCGAAAGAGATGAGTTTTCAGTCTGGAAGATGTGTAAGCTTTCTGCTGTCCTGATGTCAATGGGGAGCTCATTCCACCATTTTGGAGCCAGGATAGCAAACCACGTGTTTTTGCTGATGGGAACTTGGGTCCCCCTCGCAGTGCGGGTGCAGCGAGCCGTTTGGCGATGCAGAGCGGAGTGCACGTGCTGGGGTGTACAGTTTAACCATGTCCTGGATGTAGGAAGGGCCAGATCCATTCACAGCATGGTACGCAAGTACCAGTGTCTTGAAGTGGATTCTAGCAGTTACTGGAAGCCAGTGAAGGAGCGGAGGAGCGGTGGTGTGGGAATTTAGGAAGGTTGAAGACCAGACGAGCCGCTGCATTCTGGATGAGCTGCAGAGGTCGGATGGCACATGCAGGTAGACCAGCCAGGAGGGAGTTGCAGTAGTCTAGGCGTGAGATGACGAGAGCCTGGACCAGAAGCGTCGCTTTCTGGGTCAGGAGGGGACGTATCCTCCTGATGTTGTAAAGAGTGTATCTGCAGCAGCGGGTTGTAGCAGCGATGTTTGCAGTGAAGGACAGTTTGTTATCTAGGGTCACACCCAGATTCCTTGCAGTCTGAGTCGGGGAAACAACAGAGGGCCGATGTTGATTGTTAGGTCAAGAGTGGGACAATCTTTTCCCGGAAGGAAAAGCAGTTCAGTCTTGTCAAGGTTGAGCTTGAGGTGGTGAGCAGACATCCACTGAGAGATGTCTGCTAGACAAGCAGAGATGCGTGCGACGACCTGGGTCTCTGAGCGGGGAAAGGACAGAATTAATTGGGTGTCGTCAGCGTAGCAGTGGTATGAAAAACCATGCGGGCTAATGACGATCCGAGCGAGTTTGTGTACAGGAGAAGAGGAGGGGACCAAGAACAGAGCCCTGAGGGACCCCTGTAGTTAATTGACAAGGGTCGGACTCGGACCCTCTCCAAGTTACCCTGTAGGTGCGGTCTTTGAGGTATGAGGTGAGGAGGGAAAGTGCAGAGCCTGAAACTCCAAGTTCTTGGAGAGTGCGAAGGAGGATCTGATGGTTCACCGTGTCGAATGCAGCAGACAGGTCCAAAAGGATGATGACAGAGGAGAGGGAGGCTGCTTTAGCAGTGTGCAGTTCCTCAGAGACAGCGAGGAGAGCAGTTTCTGTGGAGTGACCTGCCTTGAAACCAGACTGGTGCGGATCAGAAGGTTGTTCTGATGGAGATAACAGGAGAGTTGTTTAAAGACAGCGTTCGGGACAGGAGGAGAGAGACAGGCCTGTAGTTTATAACATCAGACGGGTTGAGAGTGGGTTTCTTTAGGAGAGGGTTTACTCTTGCCTCCTTGAGACTGTTTGGAAAGTGACCAGAAGTTAGAGAAGTGTTGATGAAATGGGTGAGAAACGGTAGAATATCAGGAGCGATAGTCTGAAGGAGGTTTGAGGGGATAGGGTCCAGAGGACAGGTGGTAGGACGGGCAGAGGTAATGAGGGTAAGAACCTCACTTGGAGAGGAGAGGGAAAATGAGTAGTAGTAATAGTATTAGTAGTTGTAGTAGTTGTAGCAGCAGTAGTAATAATAATAATAATAATACATTTAATTTATATAGCGCTTCTCATCTGCCAAGACAAATCTCGAAGCGCTTAGTAGCAGTAGTAGTAGCAGTAGCAGTAGCAGTAGTAGTAGTAGTAGCAGTAGCAGTAGCAGTAGTAGTAGTAGTAGTAGCAGTAGCAGTAGCAGTAGCAGTAGTAGTAGTAGCAGTAGCAGTAGTAGTAGTAGCATAGTAGTAGTAGTAGTTGCAGTAGCAGTAGCAGTAGTAGTACGTAGTGTAGCATAGCAGTAGCAGTAGCAGTTATAGTAGCAGTCAGTAGCAGTAGTAGTTTCAGTAGCAGTAGCAGTAGTAGTAGCAGTAGCAGTAGCAGTAGCAGTAGCAGTAGCAGTAGTAGTAGTAGCAGTTTCAGTAGTAGTAGCAGTAGCAGTAGCAGTAGCAGCTAGTAGTAGTATTAGCAGTAGCAGTAGAATTAGTAGTAGTAGTATAGTAGCAGTAGCAGTAGCAGTAGCAGTAGTAGTAGTAGTATCAGTAGTAGTAGTAGTAGTAGTAGTTGTAGTAGCAGTAGCAGTAGTAGCAGTAGTAGCAGTAGTAGCAGTAGTATAGTAGTAGTAGTAGCAGTAGCAGTAGTAATAGCAGTAGTAGCAGTAGCATAGTAGTAGTAGTAGTTGTAGTAGCAGTAGCGTAGTAGCAGTAGTAGCAGTAGTAGCATAGTAGCAGTATAGCAGTAGTAGTAGTAGCAGTAGCAGTAGTAATAGCAGTAGTAGCAGTAGTAGTAGTAGCAGTAGTTGTAGCAGTAGTAGTAGTAGTTTAGTAGCAATAGCAGTAGTAGTAGTAGTTATAGTTGTAGTAGCATAGTAGTAGTAGTAGCAGTAGCAGTAGCAGTAGTAGTAGTAGTTATAGTAGTAGTAGCAGTATAGTAGCAGTAGCAGTAGCAGTTAGTAGTAGCAGTAGCAGTAGTAGTAGTAGTTATAGTAGTAGTAGCAGTAGCAGTAGCAGTAGTAGTAGTAGTTATAGTAGTAGTAGCAGTAGCAGTAGTAGTAGTAGCAGTAGCAGTAGCAGTAGTAGTAGTAGTTATAGTAGTAGTACAGTAGCAGTAGCAGTATAGTAGTAGTTATAGTAGTGTAGCAGTAGTAGTAGCAGTAGCAGTAGCAGTAGTAGTAGTATTATAGTATATAGTACAGTAGCAGTAGTAGTAGTTATAGTAGTAGTAGCAGTAGTAGTAGCATAGCAGTAGCAGTAGTAGTAGTAGTTTAGTAGTAGCAGTAGTAGTAGTAGCAGTAGCAGTAGTAGTAGCATAGCAGTAGTTATAGTAGTAGTAGCAGTAGTAGCAGTAGCAGTAGCAAGTAGCAGTATAGTAGCAGTAGCAGTAGTAGTAGCAGTAGCAGTAGTAGTAGCAGTAGTAGTAGCAGTAGCAGTAGCAGTAGTAGTTATAGTAGTAGTAGCAGTAGTAGTAGCATAGCAGTAGTAGTAGTAAGTAGTAGTTTAGTAGTAGTAGCAGTAGCAGTAGTAGTAGTATTATAGTAGTAGTAGCAGTAGTAGTTGTTGTAATAGTAGTAGTAGTAGTAGTAATAGTAGTATAATAGTAGTAGTAGTAGTAGTAGTAGTAGTAGTAGTAGTAGTAGTAGTAGTAGTAATAGTATTAGTAGTAGTAGTAGTAGCAGTAGTAGTAGTAGTTGTAGTAGCAGTAGTATCAGTAGTAGCAGTAGTATCAGTAGTAGTAGTAGTAGTAGTAGTAGTAGCAGTAGCAGTAGTAGTAGCAGTTAGTATCAGTAGTAGCAGTAGTATCAGTAGTAGTAGTAGTAGTATAGCAGTAGCAGTAGTAGAGTAGTAGTAGTTGTAGTAGCAGTAGTAGCAGTAGTAGTAGTAGTAGTAGCAGTAGCAGTAGCAGTAGCAGCAGTAGTAGTAGTTAGTAGTAGTAGCAGTAGTAGTAGCAGTAGCAGTAGTAGTAGAAGTAGTAGTAGTAGTAGTAGTAGTAGTAGCAGTAGTATTAGTTAGTAGTATAGTAGCAGTAGAAGTAGTAGTAGTAGCAGTAGTATCAGTAGTAGTAGTAGCAGTAGCAGTAGAAGTAGTAGTAGTTGTAGTAGTAGTAGCAGTAGTAGTAGTAGTTTGTAGTAGCAGTAGTAGCAGTAGTACTTCTCTAACCCTTGTGTTGTCATCAGATCAAGGAGAAGCTGCTGCAGCTGACGGACAAGAGGAAGGAGATGATCGATAAGTGGGAGGACCGCTGGGAGTGGCTGAGACTGGGTGAGCGGCAGGAAAACAGGAAGTCTCACAGACAGGAAGGAAAACTCCAAATGTAGAACAGATGAAGAATCTAACGAGGAGAAGCTGCATTGTAATAAGAAAGTCTTTAAAGTCTTAAAACAATCATCAATTAAGAAGCATTTTACATTATTTACAGGTATTTGTGAGTTAACAAGAAAAAAGGTAGAGAAAAGTGTGAATAATATAAGAAACACAGTCAGTGCTGCTGCCTGCAGGCTGGCAGCTGATTGGACGCTGCAGTGATGACTCAGCGGCAGTATCCTCGGGCGCTCGCTGCCCTTTAACGAGACGCTGAGCAGATTTGAATGAAAGATTGGATCTCCTCACACTTTACACACACTACTACACTGAAGATTATAAAGCACCTCAGCAGGGTGCAGAGAATCTAACCCTGTCCCCCCCTCAGTGCTGGAGTGCACCAGTTCTCCCGGGACGCGGGCGTGGCCGAGGCCTGGCTGCTGGGCCAGGAGCCCTACCTGTCCTCCAGGGAGGTGGGCTACAGCGTGGACGAGGTGGAGAAGCTCATCAAGCGCCACGAAGCCTTCGAGAAGTCTGCTGCCACCTGGGAGGAGAGGTTCTCCGCCCTGGAGAGGCTCACCACGGTCAGAACACACCTTACATACTGTATATAGTACTACTACTATATATATATATATATATATATATATAGCAACACAAATGTAGAGAAAGAATTATATTTAAAATATGATTCAACAGAAAAAGGATGTATTTGTTGAAATGTTTGAATGAAGTCTTTATTGAACTCTCCCTGCGTGTGCATTACAGCTGATCCTCACATGTCCCCCCCCCCATATAATAACATTAATATATATATATCCCCCCCCAGATGGAGCTGCTGGAGGTGCGCCGGCTGCAGGAGGAGGAGCTTCAGAGGAGGAGACCCCCCCCCTCCCCCTCCCTGAGCCTCAGCAGGAGGAAGCTCAGCAGCAGAGGTTTTCAAAAATAAACACCATGTGTACTTCCTGTTTCCAGAGTAAAGGCGTTCAGTAACAGGAAGTGTTTGTGTCTCTGCAGCGTCACTCAGAACGGACTGCCCTCCGACCCAGAATCCCCCCCGGTCAGTACCACACTTTATTAATTACCTTTATTTATTATCTTCATTTATTCTGAAATTAAACGTGTGTTGTTTTGATAAAATACATTTGAATTGTTCCTAAATATTAGTGTTACTTCACATAATATATATATATTGTATAGGTTAGGGTTATGGGGTTAGCCGCTACCCTGAACTTGGAGTCGATCGGATAAAATCTCTCGGAGATCTCTGAAGTACGGAGAGGGAAAACGTGATTAATCGTGTTTTCCAACGCCAAATTCAAATGGCCGACTTCCTGCACGTTTTTTTATACACCTCCAAGAGGCTTTTTGTTTCGTGTCCGCACTTTAGATTTACGTAGCGATTTTCGTTCGTTTACGTGAAAGTGGGGGGAGTTTACGTTAAAAACGGAAGTGGGCGTGGCCTGCACATTTTTTCAGGCAGAGTTCCGGAACCAATTACACATCGCAATTTTCACCAGTCGTGACGCGCGTGCAACATTTGGTGATTTTTCATATATGTTGCGGGGTCAAAAGTGAGTTGTGTGTGTTTTGCACGTCGATTAAATTGATCCTATCTCATGCGAGTTATAGTGACGCGCATCTGCCGTCATGACCTCTGGTCTCAGACCCTCATAATGACTGTGTGTTGTGTGTGTGTGTGGTGTGTGTGTGTGGTGTGTGTGTGTTTGTGGTGTGTGTGTGTGTGTGTGTGTGTGTGTGTGGTGTGTGGTGTGTGTGTGTGTGTGTGTGTGTCAGGAGGGGGTGGTCGCCCCCCCCATGGTGAACGGTGACGGCGGCTCTAAGGACCCAAGCCCCGGCAGCTCGCCCCCCCCCTCCAGGAAGAAGAGCAGCCAGGCCTCCACGCTGCCCCTCCGCACCCCCACGCCGGGACCCTGCTGGAGGGAACCTGCACCGGAAACACGAGTGGGAGGGGCCTAACAAGAAGGCCTCCAATAGGTAAACACAGACACACACACGAGTGGGAGGGGCCTAACAAGAAGGCCTCCAACAGGTAAACACAGACACACACGAGTGGGAGGGGCCTAACAAGAAGGCCTCCAATAGGTAAACATAGACACACACACGAGTGGGAGGGGCCTAACAAGAAGGCCTCCAATAGGTAAACACAGACACACACACGAGTGGGAGGGGCCTAACAAGAAGGCCTCCAATAGGTAAACACAGACACACACACGAGTGGGAGGGCCTAACAAGAAGGCCTCCAATAGGTAAACACAGACACACACACGAGTGGGAGGGCCTAACAAGAAGGCCTCCAACAGGTAAACACAGACACACACCGAGTGGGAGGGCCTAACAAGAAGGCCTCCAATAGGTAAACAGACACACACACGAGTGGAGGGGCCTAACAAGAAGGCCTCCAATAGGTAACACAGACACACACACGAGTGGGAGGGGCCTAACAAGAACCTCCAATAGGTAAACACAGACACACACACGAGTGGGAGGGGCCTAACAAGAAGGCCTCCAATAGGTAAACACAGACACACACACGAGTGGGAGGGGCCTAACAAGAAGGCCTCCAATAGGTAAACACAGACACACACACGAGTGGGAGGGGCCTAACAAGAAGGCCTCCAATAGGTAAACACAGACACACACACGAGTGGGAGGGGCCTAACAAGAAGGCCTCCAATAGGTAAACACAGACACACACACGAGTGGGAGGGGCCTAACAAGAAGGCCTCCAATAGGTAAACACAGACACACACACGAGTGGGAGGGGCCTAACAAGAAGGCCTCCAATAGGTAAACATAGACACACACACGAGTGGGAGGGGCCTAACAAGAAGGCCTCCAATAGGTAAACACAGACACACACACGAGTGGGAGGGGCCTAACAAGAAGGCCTCCAATAGGTAAACACAGACACACACACGAGTGGGAGGGCCTAACAAGAAGGCCTCCAATAATAACTTGTGGAAAATAGAAATGTACAGTAACAAAATATAAAGCAGGATATATATATACATTAAGTGTGAATGGAGTGTGTTATTAATCCTCTCGCTGCTACAGACTACAGAATGTTCATTCTTAATGTGTGCACATGTATAAATGTGTCTGCTGTTGAGTATATATAGGATATACATATTTTTATATATATTTGTATTTTGTATTCCTCTGGATTGTGGGAAACGATATTTTGATCTCTCTGTACACACAAACTGAAAGACTGACAATAAAGTTGACTGTGACTTTGATTGGCAGGTCGTGGCACAACACGTGTACTGCGTGGTCAACAAACAGGAAGTGAGTTTCTATAAAGACGGGAAGGCGGCGGCGACTGGCCTCTCGTATCACGGAGAAACATCGCTGCGCCTGCAGGACGCCGTCTGTGACGTGGCCTCAGAATACAAGAAGAAGAAGCACGTCTTCAAACTACGGTGAGGGAACTTTATCTAAACATCATGTTCAGTGTATATCAGTATGTAGTGTCTCTACTTTAAAGAGTTCTCTCCTGCTGATGTTCAGGTGTATATCAGTATGTAGTGTCTCTACTTTAAAGAGTCCTCTCCTGCTGATGTTCAGGTGTATATCAGTATGTAGTGTCTCTACTTTAAAGAGTCCTCTCCTGCTGATGTTCAGGTGTATATCAGTTTGTAGTGTCTCTACTTTAAAGAGTCCTCTCCTGCTGATGTTCAGGTGTATATCAGTATGTAGTGTCTCTACTTTAAAGAGTCCTCTCCTGCTGATGTTCAGGTGTATATCAGTATGTGGTGTCTCTACTTTAAAGAGTTCTCTCCTGCTGATGTTCAGGTGTATATCAGTATGTAGTGTCTCTACTTTAAAGAGTTCTCTCCTGCTGATGTTCAGGTGTATATCAGTATGTAGTGTCTCTACTTTAAAGAGTCCTCTCCTGCTGATGTTCAGGTGTATATCAGTATGTAGTGTCTCTACTTTAAAGAGTCCTCTCCTGCTGATGTTCAGGTGTATATCAGTTTGTAGTGTCTCTACTTTAAAGAGTCCTCTCCTGCTGATGTTCAGGTGTATATCAGTATGTAGTGTCTCTACTTTAAAGAGTCCTCTCCTGCTGATGTTCAGGTGTATATCAGTATGTCGTGTCTCTACTTTAAAGAGTCCTCTCCTGCTGATGTTCAGGTGTATATCAGTATGTAGTGTCTCTACTTTAAAGAGTCCTCTCCTGCTGATGTTCAGGTGTATATCAGTATGTAGTGTCTCTACTTTAAAGAGTCCTCTCCTGCTGATGTTCAGGTGTATATCAGTGTGTAGTGTCTCTACTTTAAAGAGTCCTCTCCTGATGATGTTCAGGTGTATATCAGTATGTAGTGTCTCTACTTTAAAGAGTCCTCTCCTGCTGATGTTCAGGTGTATATCAGTATGTAGTGTCTCTACTTTAAAGAGTCCTCTCCTGCTGATGTTCAGGTGTATATCAGTATGTAGTGTCTCTACTTTAAAGAGTCCTCTCCGCTGATGTTCAGGTGTATATCAGTGTGTAGTGTCTCTACTTTAAAGAGTCCTCTCCTGCTGATGTTCAGGTTCATATCAGTATGTAGTGTCTCTACTTTAAAGAGTCCTCTCCTGCTGATGTTCAGGTGTATATCAGTATGTAGTGTCTCTACTTTAAAGAGTCCTCTCCTGCTGATGTTCAGGTGTATATCAGTATGTAGTGTCTCTACTTTAAAGAGTCCTCTCCTGCTGATGTTCAGGTGTATATCAGTATGTAGTGTCTCTACTTTAAAGAGTCCTCTCCTGCTGATGTTCAGGTGTATATCAGTATGTAGTGTCTCTACTTTAAAGAGTCCTCTCCTGCTGATGTTCAGGTGTATATCAGTATGTAGTGTCTCTACTTTAAAGAGTCCTCTCCTGCTGATGTTCAGGTGTATATCAGTATGTAGTGTCTCTACTTTAAAGAGTCCTCTCCTGCTGATGTTCAGGTGTATATCAGTATGTAGTGTCTCTACTTTAAAGAGTCCTCTCCTGCTGATGTTCAGGTTCATATCAGTATGTAGTGTCTCTACTTTAAAGAGTCCTCTCCTGCTGATGTTCAGGTGTATATCAGTATGTAGTGTCCTCTACTTTAAAGAGTCCTCTCCTGCTGATGTTCAGGTGTATATCAGTGTGTAGTGTCTCTACTACTTTAAAGAGTCCTCTCCTGCTGATGTTCAGGTTCATATCAGTATGTAGTGTCTCTACTTTAAAGAGTCCTCTCCTGCTGATGTTCAGGTGTATATCAGTATGTAGTGTCTCTACTTTAAAGAGTCCTCTCCTGCTGATGTTCAGGTGTATATCAGTGTGTAGTGTCTCTACTTTAAAGAGTCCTCTCCTGCTGATGTTCAGGTTCATATCAGTATGTAGTGTCTCTACTTTAAAGAGTCCTCTCCTGCTGATGTTCAGTGTATATCAGTATGTAGTGTCTCTACTTTAAAGAGTCCTCTCCTGCTGATGTTCAGGTGTATATCAGTGTGTAGTGTCTCTACTTTAAAGAGTCCTCTCCTGCTGATGTTCAGGTTCATATCAGTATGTAGTGTCTCTACTTTAAAGAGTCCTCTCCTGCTGATGTTCAGGTGTATATCAGTATGTAGTGTCTCTACTTTAAAGAGTCCTCTCCTGCTGATGTTCAGGTGTATATCAGTATGTAGTGTCTCTACTTTAAAGAGTCCTCTCCTGCTGATGTTCAGGTGTATATCAGTATGTAGTGTCTCTACTTTAAAGAGTCCTCTCCTGCTGATGTTCAGGTGTATATCAGTATGTAGTGTCTCTACTTTAAAGAGTCCTCTCCTGCTGATGTTCAGGTGTATATCAGTATGTAGTGTCTCTACTTTAAAGAGTCCTCTCCTGCTGATGTTCAGGTGTATATCAGTATGTAGTGTCTCTACTTTAAAGAGTCCTCTCCTGCTGATGTTCAGGTGTATATCAGTATGTAGTGTCTCTACTTAAAGAGTCCTCTCCTGCTGATGTTCAGCTGTATATCAGTATGTAGTGTCTCTACTTTAAAGAGTCCTCTCCTGCTGATGTTCAGGTGTATATCAGTATGTAGTGTCTCTACTTTAAAGAGTCCTCTCCTGCTGATGTTCAGGTGTATATCAGTATGTAGTGTCTCTACTTTAAAGAGTCCTCTCCTGCTGATGTTCAGGTGTATATCAGTATGTAGTGTCTCTACTTTAAAGAGTCCTCTCTGATGTTCAGGTGTATATCAGCATGTAGTGTCTCTACTTTAAAGAGTCCTGTGTAATATCATATTTCTCTTTGTTTAGAGCTGCTGATGGAAACGAGTATCTGTTCCAAGCCAAAGATGAAGTGAGTCTTTTTATTTCATCACTAAGTACCTGCTCTGTAAATGTTTCGGTCGGACATTGTATTTAAACATATGAAGGTATGTCCTGCTGTACTAATCCCATTGGACGAGGGAGATGCTGCCTTCAGGGACACAGAAACAGCTCTGTGTATGCTCAGCACTCCAACCCTTGATAACACATCACAGCCTGATACAGACAGCTTCTCTGTATCGCCTCGTTCACACATTAGATCACACAAATACAGATTATATAAGCATTTCCTTTATGAGAATTTAAATGCTCACTGGTTTTACACCTCATATACTCAAGGACCACTAGGGGTCGCTCAAGGACCACACTTTGAGAAACACTGGTATTTATATTTACCTGCTGCTGTCTCTAACGACCAGAGGTGGGAGTAGTGGAGTACAAATACATTACATTACATTTAGCTGAGGCTTTTCTCCAAAGAGACTTTCAATAAGTGCATTCGACCAGGAAGATACCAACTAGAAGAAAACAGAATCATATAAGAACATCAGGTTTCATAGAGCCAGAACATTTCAAGTGCTACTCAACAGGCTTTAGATAAGCCAGTCCTTTGTTATCAAATCAAATCAAATCAAGTTTTATTTATAAAGCACATTTAAAATCGATTTTTGGTCGAGCCAAAGTGCTGTACATGTAATAAAAACACATTACTACAATCACAATAAACGACAATACATTACAACAGATATATAAAACACAGGAAAAGTCAGGAGTCGTGCTCCGCTCTGACTAGAAGGCCAGAGAGTGCTCCGCTCTGACTAGAAGGCCAGAGAGTGCTCCGTTCTGACTAGAAGGCCAGAGAGAAGAAGTGAGTCTTAAGAGTAGATTTAAAACCCCCTAGGGTCTGGGCCGACCTCACATGGAGGGGCAGAGTGTTCCAGAGCCTAGGGCCAGCTGCTGAGAAGGCTCGGTGCCCTCTGGTTTTGAGCCTGGTCTTGGGCACTACCAGCAGCAGCTGGTCAGCAGACCTTAAAGCTCTGGCTGGGGTGTAGCGCTGGAGGAGTTCAGCTATATAGGCCGGAGCCAGCCCATTTAGGGCTTTAAAAACATGCACACACACACACACACATGTGTGTGTGTGTGTGTGTTGGTGTGTGTGTGTATGTGTGTGTATTGTGTGTGTGTGTGTATGTGTGTGTGTGTGTGTGTGTGTATGTGTGTGTGTATGTTGTGTGTGTGTATGTGTGTGTGTGTGTATGTGTTGTGTGTGTGTGATGTATGTGTGTGTGTGTGTGTGTGTGTGGTGTGTGTGTGTATGTGTGTGGTGGGTGTGGTGTGTTGTGTGTGTTGTGTGTGTGTGTGTGTGTGTGTGTGTGTGTTTGTGTGTGTGTGTGTGTGTGATGTGTGTGTGATGTGTGTGTGTCCCTCTCTCTAACCTGTGGTGCCTCCCCCTCAGGAGGAGATGAGTTCCTGGATCGCGGCGGTCCTGAACGCCGCTCCGAGCGCTCCGACCGTTCCGACCGCTCCGAGCCTCCCAGCAGCATCCCGGGAACGCCGGTGTCGGGTCGCGCTCAGACGCTGCCCAACGAGTCGAGTCCCGGAAGAGAGAAAGGACAAAGAGAAGGAGAGGAGAAGCGCTTCAGCCTGTCAGCAAGAAGCAGTAGAGAGGAGACCTTTGGTGAAACTCGCGTTAGCGTTCAGAGAGGACTTCACGGAGGCCTCTGTGGAGTCAGCCAGCCGCTCACCCTCCCACATCTACTGCCTTTCCAGCCATAAAGCCGCTTCATTACTCACCGCTCGCCGCACACGTTAGCCACATTAGCATCCGACAAAACTGTGAAAACCATTTCAATAAAGCTTAGAAAGATGTGACTCAGATGAATTCACTTTGGGGCCAACTTCACAGCTGTTTATCTCTGTGATTCCAAAAGAACAGATTTATGAAAATTCAGTTTGAACAGGATGCGGAGCAGCTGATGTTTGAGGGCGACGGCTGGAAGAACTCCACGAGAACAACTGGAAGAGTTTCACCAAAGAGCGCCGTGAGGAAGTCTGTGTGTTTATTCTCAATGCAGTTTAGTTTTTATATATTTTTAGATTTGATTTCTTCTCGTGGTCGTCTGCTGGGTTTTAACATCGACGTTCTAACAAAACATCGGAGAGAAACCAGAAGGGGAACTTCCTTCACCTGGTTCCTTCACCTGGTTCCTTCACCTGGTTCCTTCACCTGGTTCCTTCACATGGTTCCTTCACCTAGTTCCTTCACTTGGTTCCTTCACCTGGTTCCTTCACCTGGTTCCTTCCCCTGGTTCCTTCCCCTGGTTCCTTCCCCTGTTCCTTCCCCTGGTTCCTTCACCTGGTTCCTTCACCTGGTTCCTTCAGGCGTTCGCAGCGACCCACTTCTTCTCTTTGTTTTTTAACTTTTTTTGTTAATTTTGTACTTTCTCTGAAGTCATTTCTCATCATGTTGTGAGGGCGCCTCCAGAGAGCGTCTCCAGAGGGCGTCTCCAGAGAGCGTCTCCAGAGAGCGTCTCCAGAGGGCGTCTCCAGAGAGCGTCTCCAGAGAGCGCCTCCTTCTTGGACCAATAGGGCTTCTGGTTGAGTTCTGAGTGTGTGATGTAAGACCTGCATGCTCCGCCTGAATCACCTGGTCTTGAATGTCCTGGGTTGCAGATAGACCACATGTAACCTGTGAACGCTGTGTAATGGTAGAACCTTTGCTTTGCTTCTCGTGGCGCTGCGTTCAGGGTCCCGCTCTTTGATACTCGTGCTGCTGTTGATCCACATGTATGGAAGCCATTTTACTGCACAATCAGAAACACACCTATAGGAATGACCCCAGCCGAGTATTACCCAGAAGGCTTCTCATGTATGAACTGCACCTGTAAACGCTGACATGTCATTAAAGCTTTGAAACTCTCCTGAGCCTCTTCATTCTCTCCTTCACACCTGACCTGTAGCAGATGGGTCACCTGCAGCAGGTATCACCTGTAGCAGGTATCACCTGTAGCAGGTATCACCTGTAGCAAATGTATCACCTGTAGCAGATGTGTCACCTGTAGCAGATGTGTCACCTGTAGCAGATGTGTCACCTGTAGCAGGTATCCCCTGTAGCAGGTATCACCTGCAGCAGGTATCACCTTAGCAAATGTATCACCTGTAGCAGGTATCCCCTGTAGCAGGTATCACCTGTAGCAAATGTATCACCTGCAGCAGGTATCACCTGTAGCAAATGTATCACCTGTAGCAGGTATCACCTGTAGCAGATGTGTCACCTGTAGCAGGTATCCCTGTAGCAGGTATCCCTGTAGCAGGTATCACCTGTAGCAGATGTGTCACCTGTAGCAAATGTATCACCTGCAGCAGGTATCACCTGTAGCAAATGTATCACCTGTAGCAGGTATCACCTGTAGCAGATGTGTCACCTGTAGCAGGTATCCCCTGTAGCAGGTATCCCCTGTAGCAGGTATCACCTGTAGCAGATGTGTCACCTGTAGCAAATGTATCACCTGTAGCAGGTATCACTGTAGCAGGTATCACCTGTAGCAGATGTATCACCTGTAGCAGATGTGTCACCTGTAGCAGAACGCACCTTCAGAGGAGCACCTTAACGCACATTCAGAGGAGCACCTGAACGCACCATCAGAGGAGCACCTGAACACACCTTCAGAGGAGCACCTGAACGCACCATCAGAGGAGACCCTGAACGCACCTTCAGAGGAGCACCTGAACGCACCGTCAGAGGAGCCCCTGAACGCACCGTCAGAGGAGCCCCTGAACGCCGTCAGAGGAGCACCTGAACGCCGTCAGAGGAGCACCTGAACGCACCATCAGAGGAGCCCCTGAACGCCGTCAGAGGAGCACCTGAACGCCGTCAGAGGAGCCCCTGAACGCCGTCAGAGGAGCCCCTGAACGCCGTCAGAGGAGCACCTGAACGCCGTCAGAGGAGCCCCTGAACGCCGTCAGAGGAGCCCCTGAACGCCGTCAGAGGAGCCCCTGAACGCCGTCAGAGGAGCCCCTGAACGCCGTCAGAGGAGCACCTGAACGCCGTCAGAGGAGCCCCTGAACGCCGTCAGAGGAGCACCTGAACGCACCTTCAGAGGAGCACCTGAATGAATTTCACCTGAGTGAAATAGAATCCAGATAATACTGATTTTTGTGAAAGAACAATAAAGATGTAAACCTTTATTGACAGGAACGATGCATTTTAACATCAAAACAGTCGTTTGTAGTATTTAGTCATTAGAAATAAACTCTTGTCTAAAAACAAACTCATTATTTCAAAGGTAAGGAATATTCACTATTTGAGATAAAGACTACACCTCCATCATGCACCGCGGCCTCCTGAGCGCACAGTCACGCGCACTGTGATTCACGCTGTTGCGCTCGCGCGGACCTGCACGGCACCTGACATTCCGAGAGGCAGGAAGCGCGCGCAGTTTAGCGTGAGGCAGACCGAACCCGGGGCATTAGGCTTCAAAATAAAAGAAACATTTTAAAATATTGAATCAAAGTCATTTAGATATTATGAAAACACATGAATCGTTTGGATAACTTTAGTGCCATGGTAGCTTTTGTATCGCCATATCCACACTGTAGCTACTGTGCATATGATAACGCTTAAAGCTACTTTTTATTTTACTACATTTTTGAAAAACCAGTAGATACTTTATTTTGAAAATCCTAAGCAGAACTGCTGAGTGTGTCCCGTCCCTCTTAACTCTGTCGGTGCTCTCCGGGATTCCCGTTAACATCCAGACTTCCTTCATCATTTTCTCCGTGTTCTCCGGGTGTTTCTGCCCCGGGATTGTCTCTGGATCCCCGCCGGGCTCCTCTCCTCTCCGCCGGACCCCCCCCGCCCCCCTCGCGGCCCGGGCAGCAGCAGCGGCTTCAGCCGGGCTCGGGAGCTCTGGATGCGGGAGAAGCGGTGATAAATCTGGGCTGTAATCTCCGGATCTGAACGGGATTTCCTCAGATTTCAGCCTCCAGACGCTTCGTTTGAGGATTTCCATCTGAATAACGGATATTCCTTTTTTCTATTGTGACACTGGCTCCTCATTTATTATATTCTGTTTAATATTCTTCATTTATTTTTTATCCCGACCTTCCCGGCAACATTTAAGCTCCGCTGATAGCCGGTCATAAGAAGCGCTCCTCTCGGTGAAGCCCGTATCTGAATGACCGTAGCGGCCAACGGTGGTACTACAACTCCAGTGACGTCATTTTGGCCCGAAAAGACTTTTCCCCATTGACTTACATTGGGAAAGAGACGTGTGTAAATCAGAGGGTCATTTCTTTAGAGCTAGATAAAGCACCCAGCAGGAACTCTCTTACAGCCCTTATTCAAATCATTACGGTGTTAAAGCTGTACAAGGCTCTAAAAGCTGAATCCAGAGATCATCTCTCTCTCCATTCATCTGACTGACAGAGAGGAGGCGGGGCTTAAGACAAACTCTACTGCGCACGCTCTGTGGGCCCACATCCGGGTACTTCCTGGATCTACAGTCGCTCTATTATTGGCTTCATGCGCCTCTGAGCAGCTCCATAGGAATGAACTGTTTATATACATTAATACATCAGTTTATTCATATACATTAATACATCAGTGTATTCATATGTATTAATACATCAGTTTATATACATGTATACATCAGTGTATTCATATACATTAATACATCAGTGTATTCATATGTATGAATACTCAGGTGCTGTCAGTCCTCTTCAGAACCTCACGGGAGGTAGGTTCAGAGACAACAGACTCAGGAGAAACATTTAGAAACTATTTACAGTATTTTGGTGATGGTCGTGATTTATGACAAAATCTTATATTAATTAGATGTTGTTATTATTAGATACATATATATATATAAATATAAAAAGAAGCCACTAGTTTTGTGAATGATGTGTAAAACATGTTTATGAAGAAGTCTGGCACTAAAGTCACTTCTCTTGTCCTTTCCGAGAGAAAGAGAACACTTGAATATATTCTTAGAGATGACATTTGAGACGATAAAAGTCTTTAAAGTGAGTCACTGATAATCAGTCCTCATGCAGAAGCTGAACTGAGAACACTTCCAGATACCTGCTGAGTGTGTGAATGAACTCTGTGTGTCCTTGCTGTAGATTACGAGGCGCACAGCAGGAGGTCAACATCAATACATCATCATAACACATTGTTATAGCGCTTTCCCTAGCGCTCAGAGACGCTTGACATACAATCAGAAACAGTAGTCCTGTTCATATACTTATACCTTCAAGCTAATGATTAGCTTTAATCATAACAACATATGCCTTGTAATGTAGATAGACATTAAGAGCTTATATTTCACTGAAGAACAATCGTCCTAAACTCAAACCCCTGCTGCAGCGTGGCATTATGGGAAGTGTAGTTGCATGCAGCTCAGTTGAAGGGCCAGTGGACTACAGCTCCCAGCAGCATTAGCTCTCTAACGTGATGTCGGATAAGACGGCTCCGCGCTGCCAGCTGCGCCTCGAGTGGATCCACGGGTACCGAGGGCACCAGTGCAGAAACAACCTGTTCTACACCGCCGGGAAGGAGCTGCTGTACTTCGTGGCCGGCGTGGGCGTGGTCTTCAACCCCAGAGAACACACGCAGAAGTTCTACCTGGGACACAACATGACATCATCAGGTGAGAGACATCACCAGGTGAGAGACATCACCAGGTGAGAGATATCACCAGGTGATCACCAGGTGAGAGACATCACCAGGTGATCACCAGGTGAGAGACATCACCAGGTGATCACCAGGTGAGAGACATCACCAGGTGAGAGACATCACCAGGTGATCACCAGGTGAGAGACATCACCAGGTGAGAGACATCACCAGGTGAGAGACATCACCAGGTGATCACCAGGTGAGAGACATCACCAGGTGATCACCAGGTGAGAGACATCACCAGGTGAGAGACATCACCAGGTGAGAGATATCACCAGGTGAGAGACATCACCAGGTGAGAGACATCACCAGTGAGAGACATCACCAGGTGATCACCAGGTGAGAGACATCACCAGGTGAGAGACATCACCAGGTGAGAGATATCACCAGGTGAGAGACATCACCAGGTGAGAGACATCACCAGGTGAGAGACATCACCAGGTGAGAGACATCACCAGGTGATCACCAGGTGAGAGACATCACCAGGTGAGAGACATCACCAGGTGATCACCAGGTGAGAGACATCACCAGGTGATCACCAGGTGAGAGACATCACCAGGTGAGAGACATCACCAGGTGAGAGACATCACCAGGTGAGAGACATCACCAGGTGATCACCAGGTGAGAGACATCACCAGGTGAGAGACATCACCAGGTGAGAGACATCACCAGGTGAGAGACATCACCAGGTGAGAGACATCACCAGGTGAGGGTCTGCTGGTCTCTGCAGAAACATGTCAGTGCTGCGTCAACATATGATTTATAAATATTAATATTTCCGATCTTTATCCCAAAAAATATTCATAAACATGGATTCAATATTCTGATGTTTTAACTTTAAAGGTCACATGACCATCTCTACTGATCATAGTTCCATTGCTGAGCTCTACTAGAATAGATGTTCATTGTTCAATGTTCCAAACTCACATTGGTTTCTCAGCATCTCTGTATAGTCTGTGTATTCACTCTCTGTCCTACACGGCTTGTTGGAGCTCCTACCCCCCCCCTCCCTGTGAGCCCACTGTGCTCTGATTGGTCAGCTCCTCCACTCTGTTCTGATGAGTCCACCACCGTTACAGCAGAACATCAGTGATTATGTTTTACAATGGCGTTTGTTAGCAACCAGGAAATGACCCCAGTGATGACAGACAGATGAGAATGCTGCGTGGGGTCTGGGGCCGTGTTGGGGGGACGTTGGGGGGCTCGCTGCTCCGCCCTTTGAGGCTCGAGGAGCGGACAGTGAGAGCTGGCTTACTGCTGTCGTTTCCTGGGTGCTGCGTGGGGTCTGAGCTCCCTAACCCCTAACCCTTTCCCATGATGCACTGCTCTGACAGTCAGCTCTCTGGTGTTCGATCATAAACTGAGAGACTGTAATAACCATTATTTATTATTATTATTATTATTAATCATTTAAATGTGAAAAAACATGAACAATTTAAAATCTTCTTCTTAAAATATTTATTTTTTTGTCAAATTATTCCAACGTTTTATTTTAAAATACTTCAAAAATATTTTTCAATATATTTCAAAATGTTCTTAAAATATTTTTGACTTATTTTCCCCAAAAATGTTGTTTATTGTTTTCAAACACAAAATGACAGATAATATATTTATTCTGACATGGACAGCTGATGGACAGTCTGCTGCTCTGTGCAGAAACCTGTCAGTGCTGCGTCAGCCAATCACAGGCCTCCGTGCTGCGCTCGCTGTGAGGTCACTGACGTCACCTCGCCTGATGAGACGGCGACTCATCAGATTCAGGAATCTGCCCGACACGATGAGTCCACGTCATTTTAAGAAAACAATGAAACATTTCAAATCTAGGAGAAAGACGAACTGAGTTTCTCTGTCTGACTTGGATCTCAGAGAATACTCTAAAAAAACACATTTACAACAAAATAAGTTTAATATCCTCTGAGATTTAAATAATCAATCTACCAGTAAAGTCTCACACTAAGGAAATAACTGAGATTAAAGTTATATATATATTTATAAAACGGACAAGTCAAATCAAGCAATCTGATTGGTTCTTAGCCGTGATATACTGAGCGTATACGGGCCGAACCACGCCCCTTAACTGTGATATAATGGCCATATACCACGGCCTGTCGTGAGCTATTGCTTAATATATATATATCATCTAAAAGGACATCCACAGGAGAGTGTTGCCATAGATAACCCCCCCCCCCACACACACACACACACACCTTTTTTTGTATCAAAATATCATCTGTGGAAGCTGTAGTACTGTAAAAAGCACGACCAATCATCTGAGCCGGCCCGGCTAAAATAACTGGATGGCCTACCTGCCTGTCAGCCTTCCATCTGGGCACACACTTATCTGGTGCCCTCATTGGTCATGTGCGCGTTCGTGTGTGTTGGAGGAGGGGCTCTGTGAGGAAGTGGCAGATTCTCTCCGGTTGTGTATTTTCAAGTTCTAGCGATCTCGAGCCGGTTTCTC
This sequence comes from Trematomus loennbergii, assembly GCA_012861695.1. NCBI lineage: Eukaryota > Metazoa > Chordata > Actinopteri > Perciformes > Nototheniidae > Trematomus > Trematomus loennbergii. Next base: position 99,828 of record JAAOOA010001351.1, on the reverse strand, counting down.
CAAACTTACCTACCCCACCTTTAAATAAATATAACACACAGACTCTTCACTGATTGTACCTGAACGCATCATACTGTTAGTAGTAATGCAAACACACATGGTGGTGCGTTCACTGGTCGTAGGATATAGAAGCAGTTTTTCTTTACTGTAGGATTTATTAAACAGAACTCTGCAGGACGCCTCGCAGACAGGAAGTCATTGATTAGAAACTCAAAGAGCGTGATGAGCCTTTGAGAATGAGCCTGTTCATACAGCGTGTGTCAGGACGAAGTGCATCAGAAGCACATACAAACACCTTTAAGTCCCTTACACACCAAGCCGATTTCGGCCGTCGATAGATGTCGGGCCGTCGATGAGCGTCCTGTCGCCCTACTCAGATCGGTGTGTCTTGGTGTGTCCCGCACCGTCGTGTCTTTTCGGCCGTGCCGACACCTTCCGCCGCCGATTCAACATGTTGAATCGGGAGGCTGTCGGCTAAAGGCCGTCGGCCAAATAAATCACTCTGATTGGCTGTTCAGCTAGCGAATCAGTGCATGAGAAGCGAAACGGAAGTGAGGGACCCAAACAAACGATTAAGAAGGCACATCTGAGACTTCATGTAACTCCAGCTCTCGACACAGTTGGGGAAAGCCCCGTGAGCTTCTCGCTGTAGAGGGAACATGGAACGCACGCTATTTGTTGTTTGATTATATCACGCAGTCTGTTCTTCTCTGGTGTATCACGCAGTCTGTCTTCCGGTTGTTGCCTCTTTTGAATGACGAATACACACTACCGCCGCCTGCTGGTAAGGAGAGTTATTGCCGACGCGAGGCGACGTGAGGCGACGTGAGGCGACGCGAGGCGACGCGACGTGAGGCAAGGCAATGTGAGGCAAGGCGACGTGAGGCGACGTGAGGCGACGTGAGGCGAGGCGACGCAAGGCGACGCGAGGCGACGCGACGTGAGGCAAGGCAATGTGAGGCAAGGCGACGTGAGGCGACGTGAGGCGACGTGAGGCGACGTGAGGCGACGTGAGGCGACGTGAGGCGACGTGAGGCGACGTGAGGCGACGTGAGGCGACGTGAGGCGACTTTCCGTCGGGACGTGTTCTTTGGTGTCAGTTTGGGGTGTAAGGACCTTTACATGCATTCAGAACAGTCATTAAAACACCGTAAACATCGAAAAATACAATTACAAGAATGAAGGGGGAAGAGAGAATAGAAAATTCCTTTATGATTATTAAAGGAATTTAGTTTTTTTTAATTATAATTTAGTTGTGGTTACATAACTTACATTTTTTTATATTTTATTTTAATTTGCATAAAGAGTCAACAGTTACAAACCATCTTACATTTTTTTTTAAATTAAGAAATTGTAAAGGGAATTCAGAAGAGGACAGAAAGAACAGGAAGCCACTCGTCTTCATTAGGACAGGTGGGGGGAGGAAGACTGTGATGAAGACGCTGACGGAGAGTTTCCCATGATGCACTGCTCTGACAGCTCTCTGGTGTTAGATCATAAACTGCTCTGCTTCATAACATCTTAGAACAACATTTCAATACTATTAATTCATATAATATAAAAAAACATTAAATATTTAACATTTTCTTCTTAAAATATTCCGACTTTTTCTCTTAAAATATATTTTTTCAACATTTTATTTCAAATACTCTATTATTTTTCAATATATTTCAATTTTCTTTCTCAAAATATTTCAATTTCTTTCTCAAAATATTGTGTTTATTTGTTTCAAAACACAAAATGACAGATATATATATTATTCTGACATGGACAGCTGATGCCCCAGTCTGCTGGTCTGTGCAGAAACCTGTCAGTGCGCGTCAGCCAATCACAGGCCTCCGTGCTGCGCTCGCTGTGAGGTCACTGACGTCACCTCGCCTGATGAAACGTCGACTCATCAGATTCAGGAATCTGCCCGACACGATGAGTCGGCGTTTCGTTGTTTCGTCGACTCAGATGTTTTAGTTTCACCTTCAAACTGAAATCTACGGAGTGAGAGAGAGAGATCATATCATATCTGTGATGTGTTGCAGTCTGGCGCTGCACCCTGATAAGGTCCAGGTGGCCACGGGCCAGGTGGGGAAGGACCCCTTCATCTGCATCTGGGACACCTACGCCATGCAGACCGTCTCCATCCTGAGGGACGTGCACTCTCACGGGGTCGCCTGCCTCGCCTTCGACTCCGACGGACAGGTGAGCCCTGACCCCCATCACTAAACCCCCATGTGTAGAAACCTGTCAGTGCTGCGTCAGCCAATCACAGGCCTCCGTGCTGCGCTCGCTGTGAGGTCACTGTGAGGTCACTGACGTCACCAACACCGCTCATCTCTTGTGTTGCATGAGAGGAGATTCACTACTCTCTTTATGAGAAACTGATCTCATCGATGTGTTGGTAGAATGAGTTAGTTTGAGCTCTATAGTTTAACAGCAGAGGCCCCAGGACACTAGAGAAGAGGCCCCAGGACGCTAGAGCAGAGGCCCCAGGACGCTAGAGCAGAGGCCCCAGGACGCTAGAGCAGAGGCCCCAGGACGCTAGAGCAGAGGCCCCAGGACGCTAGAGCAGAGGCCCCAGGACGCTAGAGCAGAGGCCCCAGGACGCTAGAGCAGAGGCCCCAGGACGCTAGAGCAGAGGCCCCAGGACGCTAGAGAAGAGGCCCCAGGACGCTAGAGCAGAGGCCCCAGGACGCTAGAGCAGAGGCCCCAGGACGCTAGAGCAGAGGCCCCAGGACGCTAGAGAAGAGGCCCCAGGACGCTAGAGCAGAGGCCCCAGGACGCTAGAGCAGAGGCCCCAGGACGCTAGAGCAGAGGCCCCAGGACGCTAGAGCAGAGGCCCCAGGACGCTGCCTTGGGGAACTCCAATATATATTAATACAACTATACAATATATTCAATTACAGACTGAACACTCAGCTAACATAACGAGCCAATGGGTGGGCGTCCAATCACAAGAGCTAAGTGTAGAGGGGGTGGAGCTAAGTGTGGAGGGAGTGGGGCTAAGTGTGGAGGGGGTGGAGCTAAGTGTGGAGGGGGGGAGCTAAGTGTGGAGGGGGTGGAGCTAAGTGTGGAGGGAGTGGAGCTACGTGTGGAGGGGTGGGGCTAAGTGTGGAGGGGTGGGGCTAAGTGTGGAGGGGGTGGAGCTAAGTGTGGAGGGGGTGTGTCATATGTAAACAAGGTGAAACTAAACGGATGTTAATCAAGTGTGTGTGTGTGTGTGTGTGTGTGTTGTGGTGTGTGTGTGTGTGTGTGTGTGTGTAGCGCCTGGTGTCGGTCGGCCTGGATGCTAAGAACACTCTGTGTGTTTGGGACTGGAGGAGAGGACGGGTGCTGGCCACGGCCACCGGACACTCAGACAGAGTAACGTCTATTTACTGCTTTATTTACTGCTTTATTTACTCCTGAAGTTTACTCTGCTCCTCATCATCTCTCTCTCTCTCTCTCTCTCTCTCTCCTGCAGATCTTTGACGTGGCCTGGGACCCGATCCAGACCAGCCGCCTGGTCAGCTGTGGAGTCAAACACATCAAGGTGCACCTGTACTATTTATCACCTGAAGGGGGTCTCTGTGTAGAGGTCTCTCTGTGTAGAGGTCTCTCTGTGTAGAGGTCTCTGTGTAGAGGTCTCTCTGTGTAGAGGTCTCTCTGTGTAGAGGTCTCTGTGTAGAGGTCTCTCTGTGTAGAGGTCTCTCTGTGTAGAGGTCTCTCTGTGTAGAGGTCTCTCCGTGTAGAGGTCTCTGTGTAGAGGTCTCTCCGTGTAGAGGTCTCTCCGTGTAGAGACCTCTCCGTGTAGAGACCTCTACACGGAGAGACCTCTACACGGAGAGACCTCTACACAGAGACCTCTCTCCGTGTAGAGGTCTCTCCGTGTAGAGGTCTCTCCGTGTAGAGGTCTCTCCGTGTAGAGGTCTCTGTGTAGAGGTCTCTGTGTAGAGGTCTCTCTGTGTAGAGGTCTCTCCGTGTAGAGGTCTCTGTGTAGAGGTCTCTCCGTGTAGAGGTCTCTGTGTAGAGGTCTCTCTGTGTAGAGGTCTCTGTGTAGAGGTCTCTCTGTGTAGAGGTCTCTGTGTAGAGGTCTCTCTGTGTAGAGGTCTCTCTGTGTAGAGGTCTCTCTGTGTAGAGGTCTCTCTGTGTAGAGGTCTCTGTGTAGAGGTCTCTGTGTAGAGGTCTCTCCGTGTAGAGGTCTCTCCGTGTAGAGGTCTCTCCGTGTAGAGGTCTCTCCTCCCGTGTAGAGGTCTCTCTGGTCTCTCTGTGTAGAGGTCTCTCCGTGTAGAGGTCTCCGTGTAGAGGTCTCTCTGGTCTCTCCGTGTAGAGGTCTCTCCGTGTAGAGGTCTCTCTGTGTAGAGGTCTCTCCGTGTAGAGGTCTCTCCGTGTAGAGGTCTCTCTGGTCTCTCTGTGTAGAGGTCTCTCTGTGTAGAGGTCTCTCTGTGTAGAGGTCTCTCCGTGTAGAGGTCTCTCCGTGTAGAGGTCTCTCTGGTCTCTCTGTGTAGAGGTCTCTCCGTGTAGAGGTCTCCGTGTAGAGGTCTCTCTGGTCTCTCCGTGTAGAGGTCTCTCCGTGTAGAGGTCTCTCTGGTCTCTCCGTGTAGAGGTCTCTCCGTGTAGAGGTCTCTCCGTGTAGAGGTCTCTCCGTGTAGAGGTCTCTCCGTGTAGATGTCTCTCCGTGTAGAGGTCTCTCCGTGTAGAGGTCTCTCCGTGTAGAGGTCTCTCCGGTCTCTCCGTGTAGAGGTCTCTCCGTGTAGAGGTGTGTGTGTGGGAATATAACGTGGTTCTGTCTGTAGTTCTGGACCCTGTGTGGGAATATAAACGTGGTTCTGTCTGTAGTTCTGGACCCTGTGTGGGAACGCCCTGACCCTAAGAGGGGGTCTTCGGGAAGACGGGGGACCTGCAGACCATCCTGTGCGTCTCCACGGCTAAAGAGGAGCTGACGTACTCCGGAGCGCTGAACGGAGACGTGTACGTCTGGAAAGGATTCTCATTGGTCCGCACGGTGGCAGCGGCTCACGGGGTAAGCATCTGATTGGACGTCACATTGTTCATCTGTCTCTACTCCTTTAGCTTTGTTTCATTGAGTGAATTCCACCTGATTCTGAATGTTTTGGTTGTTGTTAATGTAATCAAGTGATATACTTTGTTGTTGTTGTTGTTGTTCAGGCGGGGATCTTCAGCATGCACGCCTGTGAGGAGGGGTTCGCCACCGGAGGACGCGACGGCTGCATCCGCCTGTGGGACGTCGATTTCAAACCCATCACCAAGATCGACCTGACGGAGACGGAGCAGGGCTACAAAGGTCAGGGTTCAGCTCATGGGGGCAGGGCCGAGTCCTGAACCTGGGTTCAGCTCATGGGGGCAGGGATGAGTCCTGAACCTGGGTTCAGCTCATGGGCAGGGCTGAGTCCTGAACCTGGGTTCAGCTCATGGGGGCAGGGATGAGTCCTGAACCTGGGTTCAGCTCATGGGGGCAGGGCTGAGTCCTGAACCTGGGTTCAGCTCATGGGGCAGGGATGAGTCCTGAACCTGGGTTCAGCTCATGGGCAGGGCCGAGTCCTGAACCTGGGTTCAGCTCATGGGGGCAGGGCCGAGTCCTGAACCTGGGTTCAGCTCATGGGGGCAGGCCGAGTCCTGAACCTGGGTTCAGCTCATGGGGGCAGGGCCGAGTCCTGAACCTGGGTTCAGCTCATGGGGGCAGGGATGAGTCCTGAACCTGGGTTCAGCTCATGGGGCAGGGATGAGTCCTGAACCTGGGTTCAGCTCATGGGGGCAGGGATGAGTCCTGAACCTGGGTTCAGCTCATGGGGGCAGGGATGAGTCCTGAACCCAGGGATGAGTCCTGAACCCGGGTCCAGCTCATGGGGGCAGGGATGAGTCCTGAACCTGACCTCAGAGCAGGAAACCTGTACCTGTCCCTCAGAGGAGAGTTCACGTTGTTAGATCAGGAAACCTGTATCTGTCCCTCAGAGGAGAGTTCATGTTGTTAGATCAGGAAACCTGTACCTGTCCCTCAGAGGAGAGTTCATGTTGTTAGAGCAGGAAACCTGTACCTGTCCCTCAGAGGAGAGTTCACGTTGTTAGATCAGGAAACCTGTATCTGTCCCTCAGAGGAGAGTTCACGTTGTTAGAGCAGGAAACCTGTATCTGTCCCTCAGAGGAGAGTTCATGTTGTTAGAGCAGGAAACCTGTATCTGTCCCTCAGAGGAGAGTTCATGTTGTTAGATCAGGAAACCTGTACCTGTCCCTCAGAGGAGAGTTCACGTTGTTAGATCAGGAAACCTGTACCTGTCCCTCAGAGGAGAGTTCATGTTGTTAGAGCAGGAACACTAACAAAGGCTCTAAGAGTCCAGCTGGTTTCACCCCAACATGAGTCCAGTCCAGTTCATAGGAACACTAACAAAGGCTCTAAGAGTCCAGCTGGTTTCACCCCAACATGAGTCCAGTCCAGTTCATAGGAACACTAACAAAGGCTCTAAGAGTCCAGCTGGTTTCACCCCAACATGAGTCCAGTCCAGTTCATAGGAACACTAACAAAGGTTCTAAGAGTCCAGCTGGTTTCGCCCCAACATGAGTCCAGTCCAGTTCATAGGAACACTAACAAAGGTTCTAAGAGTCCAGCTGGTTTCGCCCCAACATGAGTCCAGTCCAGTTCATAGGAACACTAACAAAGGCTCTAAGAGTCCAGCTGGTTTCACCCCAACATGAGTCCAGTCCAGTTCATAGGAACACTAACAAAGGCTCTAAGAGTCCAGCTGGTTTCACCCCAACATGAGTCCAGTCCAGTTCATAGGAACACTAACAAAGGCTCTAAGGGTCCAGCTGGTTTCACCCCAACATGAGTCCAGTCCAGTTCATAGGAACACTAACAAAGGCTCAAAGAGTCCAGCTGGTTTCACCCCAACATGAGTCCAGTCCAGTTCATAGGAACACTAACAAAGGCTCTAAGGGTCCAGCTGGTTTCACCCCAACATGAGTCCAGTCCAGTTCATAGGAACACTAACAAAGGCTCTAAGGGTCCAGCTGGTTTCACCCCAACATGAGTCCAGTCCAGTTCATAGGAACACTAACAAAGGCTCAAGAGTCCAGCTGGTTTCACCCCAACATGAGTCCAGTCCAGTTCATAGGAACACTAACAAAGGCTCTAAGGGTCCAGCTGGTTTCACCCCAACATGAGTCCAGTCCAGTTCATAGGAACACTAACAAAGGCTCTAAGGGTCCAGCTGGTTTCACCCCAACATGAGTCCAGTCCAGTTCATAGGAACACTAACAAAGGCTCAAAGAGTCCAGCTGGTTTCACCCCAACATGAGTCCAGTCCAGTTCATAGGAACACTAACAAAGGCTCTAAGGGTCCAGCTGGTTTCACCCCAACATGAGTCCAGTCCAGTTCATAGGAACACTAACAAAGGCTCTAAGAGTCCAGCTGGTTTCACCCCAACATGAGTCCAGTCCAGTTCATAGGAACACTAACAAAGGCTCAAAGAGTCCGCTCCGGGTTTCACCGCGTCTTTAACACAAAAGGATGAGAACGGCCCATTTCGAAAGGAAGAATTACATTTTAAATACGTATTGTGTTTGACAGTGCTACAGGGACATAAATAATATATTACTAATAATACTAATTTTGTATTTATTGATTGTTGGGTTTTTATTTAGGTCTTAATGTGTGCATATGTATAAATGTGTCTTTTGATTGTATAAATATAGGATATACATATTTTTGTACACATTTGTTTTTGTTTTCGGGATTGTGGGAAACGGTATTTCAATCTCTCTGTACTCACAAAGTGAAAGATTGGCTTTGTGACCCCCTGGTGGATGTCCTCTCCTCTGTGCTCAGGCCTGTCGATCCGCAGCGTGTGCTGGAAGGCGGACCGGATCCTGGCGGGGACGCAGGACAGTGAGATCTTCGAGGTGATGGTGAGAGACCGAGACAAACCTGTGCTGCTGATGCAGGGTCACAGTGAGGGGGAGCTGTGGGCGCTCGACCTCCACCCGAAACAACCGGTCGCCGTCACCGGGAGCGACGACCGCTCCGTCAGGTGGGTCACAACCACAACAACAACACACTGCCAACTAAACCTACCTCCCTTACAAAAAGTAAGGACATGTGTGTTTGGTAGATGATTTCTTTGTTGGAGCAATGCTTCTTGGCAATAAATGTGATACCGTTGGAAAGCCTGATTATTCACCTTTGAAATGGGGCCACATGTGTGAGGAACATGCATTTGTGGGATGAGCAGCAGAGCGCAGTGTGTGGGGTGCGCCCATGACAAATGTGACAAATCTCCTATTGCTAAGAAGCATTGCTCCAACAAAGAACTGATCTACCAAACACAGATTTCCTTACTCTTTGTGCTAAGTGTACACCCGCCCCCCACTAACCCCACCCCCCTAACCCCCCCCCCCGCCTACCCCCTGTGTGCTGCAGGCTCTGGAGCCTCCTCGACCACACCCTGCTGGCTCGCTGCAACATGGAGGAGTCGGTCCGCAGCGTCTCCTTCAACAACGACGGCTCTCAGCTGGCTCTGGGCATGAAGGACGGATCCTTCACCGTGCTGCGCGTCAGGTGAGTGGTCCACAGGTGAGATGTAGCCACGCCCACTTCAACGTAGCTCTGCTGACTGCGTCCTGGATCCATAAAGAGAACCATGATAACATGCTGGAGTTATATCAAGATTCAAAGGTGTTCTCATCAGACGCTCAGCAGCTTCAGAGGAGAACACTTCTTCTGAGCTGAGCTCCTCCAACGATGCATCATGTATAATAACATACACAAATACAAAGTAGTGCAACAAGTCCATAAACCGTAAATAGAATATGAAATGAAATGTACATTAAGACAAATTAAATACGGTTTTATTTCGGTGATAACTATTTATATAAATAAGTAGATAGCAAGAAGACAAACAGATGAATGACCTGTTTCTCCAGACGCTCTTGATCTTAAAGATGTGCTGTTCTGATGTTCTTTCAAAAGTTCAGGTGTTCCAGGGCGTGGGATCAAGGTTCTTTCATCTCCTTTGTCTTCAGGGACATGACGGAGGTGGTGCACATCAAGGACAGGAAGGAGGTGATCCACGAGCTGAAGTTCTCCCCGGACGGCTCCTTCCTGGCGGTGGGGTCTAACGACGGGCTGGTGGACGTGTACGCCGTGGCGCAGCGCTACAAGAAGGTGGGCGAGTGCAGCCGCTCCGCCTCCTTCATCACGCACCTGGACTGGGCCGTGGACAGCCGCTTCCTGATGACCAACGACGGGGCCGGGGAGCGGCTCTTCTACAGGATGCCAGGTAACAGCTCTCTGATCTCACCTGTCTGACCTGGACTCACCTGTCTGACCTGGACTCACCTGTCTGACCTGGACTCACCTGTCTGACCTGTCTGACCAGGACTCACCTGTCTGACCTGTCTGACCTGTCTGACCAGGACTCACCTGTCTGACCAGGACTCACCTGTCTGACCTGGACTCACCTATCTGACCAGGACTCACCTGTCTGACCTGGACTCACCTATCTGACCAGGACTCACCTGTCTGACCTGGACTCACCTGTCTGACCTGGACTCACCTGTCTGACCTGTCTGACCTGGACTCACCTGTCTGACCTGGACTCACCTGTCTGACCTGTCTGACCTGTCTGACCTGGACTCACCTGTCTGACCTGGACTCACCTATCTGACCAGGACTCACCTGTCTGACCTGGACTCACCTGTCTGACCTGGACTCACCTGTCTGACCTGTCTGACCTGGACTCACCTGTCTGACCTGGACTCACCTGTCTGACCTGGACTCACCTATCTGACCAGGACTCACCTGTCTGACCTGGACTCACCTATCTGACCAGGACTCACCTGTCTGACCTGGACTCACCTATCTGACCAGGACTCACCTGTCTGACCTGGACTCACCTGTCTGACCTGGACTCACCTGTCTGACCTGGACTCACCTGTCTGACCTGGACTCACCTATCTGACCAGGACTCACCTGTCTGACCTGGACTCACCTGTCTGACCTGGTCTCACCTGTCTGACCTGGACTCACCTGTCTGACCTGGACTCACCTGTCTGACCTGGATTCACCTGGACTCACCTGTCTGATCTGGACTCACCTGTCTGATCTGGACTCACCTGTCTGACCTGGACTCACCTGTCTGATCTTGACTCACCTGTCTGACCTGGACTCACCTGTCTGACCTGGACTCACCTGTCTGACCTGGACTCACCTATCTGACCTGGACTCACCTGGACTCACCTGTCTGATCTGGACTCACCTGTCTGACCTGGACTCACCTGTCTGACCTGGACTCACCTGTCTGACCTGCCTGACCTGTCTGACCTGGACTCACCTGTCTGACCTGGACAGACTCACCTGTCTGACCTGGACTCACCTGTCTGACCTGGACTCACCTGTCTGACCTGGGACTTGATTAAGAACTGCCCTCTCTAGACTAGGACTTGATTAAGAACTGCCCTCTCTAGACTAGGACTTACTTAAGAACTGCCCTCTCTAGACTAGGACTTGATTGAGAACTGCCCTCTCTAGACTAGGACTTGATTGAGAACTGCCCTCTCTAGACTTGATTAAGAACTGCCCTCTCTAGACTAGGACTTGATTAAGAACTGCCCTCTCTAGACTAGGACTTAATTAAGAACTGCCCTCTCTGGACTAGGACTTGAACTGCCCTCTCTAGACTAGGACTTGATTGAGAACTGCCCTCTCTAGACTAGGACTTGATTGAGAACTGCCCTCTCTAGACTAGGACTTACTTAAGAACTGTCCTCTCTAGACTAGGACTTGATTGAGAACTGCCCTCTCTAGACTAGGACTTGATTGAGAACTGCCCTCTCTATACTTGATTAAGAACTGCCCTCTCTAGACTAGGACTTGATTAAGAACTGCCCTCTCTAGACTAGGACTTAATTAAGAACTGCCCTCTCTGGACTAGGACTTGAACTGCCCTCTCTAGACTAGGACTTGATTGAGAACTGCCCTCTCTAGACTAGGACTTGATTGAGAACTGCCCTCTCTAGACTAGGACTTGATTGAGAACTGCCCTCTCTAGACTAGGACTTGATTAAGAACTGCCCTCTCTGGACTAGGACTTAATTAAGAACTGCCCTCTCTAGACTTAATTAAGAACTGCCCTCTCTAGACTAGGACTTAATTAAGAACTGCCCTCTCTAGACTAGGACTTAATTAAGAACTGCCCTCTCTAGACTTAATTAAGAACTGCCCTCTCTAGACTAGGACTTGATTAAGAACTGCCCTCTCTAGACTAGGACTTAATTAAGAACTGCCCTCTCTAGACTTAATTAAGAACTGCCCTCTCTAGACTAGGACTTAATTAAGAACTGCCCTCTCTAGACTAGGACTTAATTAAGAACTGCCCTCTCTAGACTAGGACTTAATTGCCCCTCTAGACTAGGACTTGATTAAGAACTGCCCTCTCTAGACTAGGACTTGATTAAGAACTGTCCTCTCTAGACTAGGACTTGATTAAGAACTGCCCTCTCTAGACTAGGACTTGATTAAGAACTGTCCTCTCTAGACTAGGACTTGATTAAGAACTGCCCTCTCTAGACTAGGACTTGATTTAGAACTGCCCTCTCTAGACTTAATTAAGAACTGCCCTCTCTAGACTAGGACTTAATTAAGAACTGCCCTCTCTAGACTAGGACTTGATTAAGAACTGTCCTCTCTAGACTAGGACTTAATTAAGAACTGCCCTCTCTAGACTAGGACTTGATTTAGAACTGCCCTCTCTAGACTTAATTAAGAACTGCCCTCTCTAGACTAGGACTTAATTAAGAACTGCCCTCTCTAGACTAGGACTTGATTAAGAACTGTCCTCTCTAGACTAGGACTTAATTAAGAACTGCCCTCTCTAGACTAGGACTTGATTTAGAACTGCCCTCTCTAGACTTAATTAAGAACTGCCCTCTCTAGACTATGACTTAATTAAGAACTGCCCTCTCTAGACTAGGACTTGATTAAGAACTGCCCTCTCTAGACTAGGACTTGATTAAGAACTGTCCTCTCTAGACTAGGACTTAATTAAGAACTGCCCTCTCTAGACTAGGACTTGATTTAGAACTGCCCTCTCTAGACTTAATTAAGAACTGCCCTCTCTAGACTAGGACTTAATTAAGAACTGCCCTCTCTAGACTAGGACTTGATTTAGAACTGCCCTCTCTAGACTAGGACTTAATTAAGAACTGCCCTCTCTAGACTTAATTAAGAACTGCCCTCTCTAGACTAGGACTTAATTAAGAACTGCCCTCTCTAGACTAGGACTTAATTGCCCTCTCTAGACTAGGACTTGATTAAGAACTGTCCTCTCTGGACTAGGACTTGATTAAGAACTGCCCTCTCTAGACTAGGACTTGATTAAGAACTGCCCTCTCTAGACTAGGACTTAATTAAGAACTGCCCTCTCTAGACTTAATTAAGAACTGCCCTCTCTAGACTAGGACTTGATTTAGAACTGCCCTCTCTAGACTAGGACTTAATTAAGAACTGCCCTCTCTAGACTTAATTAAGAACTGCCCTCTCTAGACTAGGACTTAATTAAGAACTGCCCTCTCTAGACTAGGACTTAATTGCCCTCTCTAGACTAGGACTTGATTAAGAACTGTCCTCTCTGGACTAGGACTTGATTAAGAACTGCCCTCTCTAGACTAGGACTTGATTAAGAACTGCCCTCTCTAGACTAGGACTTAATTAAGAACTGCCCTCTCTAGACTTAATTAAGAACTGCCCTCTCTAGACTAGGACTTAATTAAGAACTGCCCTCTCTAGACTTAATTAAGAACTGCCCTCTCTAGACTAGGACTTGATTTAGAACTGCCCTCTCTAGACTAGGACTTAATTAAGAACTGCCCTCTCCAGACTTGGACTTGATTTAGAACTGCCCTCTCTGGACTAGGACTTGATTAAGAACTGTCCTCTCTAGACTAGGACTTGATTAAGAACTGCCCTCTCTAGACTAGGACTTGATTAAGAACTGCCTTCTCTAGACTAGGACTTGATTAAGAACTGCCCTCTCTAGACTAGGACTTAATTAAGAACTGCCCTCTCTAGACTTAATTAAGAACTGTCCTCTCTAGACTAGGACTTAATTAAGAACTGCCCTCTCTAGACTAGGACTTGATTTAGAACTGCCCTCTCTAGACTTAATTAAGAACTGCCCTCTCTAGACTAGGACTTGATTTAGAACTGTCCTCTCTAGACTAGGACTTGATTAAGAACTGCCCTCTCTAGACTAGGACTTGATTTAGAACTGCCCTCTCTAGACTAGGACTTGATTAAGAACTGCCCTCTCTAGACTAGGACTTGATTAAGAACTGCCCTCTCTAGACTAGGACTTGATTTAGAACTGCCCTCTCTAGACTAGGACTTGATTTAGAACTGCCCTCTCTAGACTAGGACTTGATTAAGAACTGCCCTCTCTAGACTAGGACTTGATTTAGAACTGCCCTCTCTAGACTAGGACTTGATTTAGAACTGCCCTCTCTAGACTAGGACTTGATTAAGAACTGCCCTCTCTAGACTAGGACTTAATTAAGAACTGCCCTCTCTAGACTAGGACTTGGACTGCTCTCTTTAGACTAGGACTTGATTAAGAACTGCCCTCTCTAGACTAGGACTTGATTAAGAACTGCCCTCTCTAGACTAGGACTTAATTAAGAACTGCCCTCTCTAGACTTAATTAAGAACTGCCCTCTCTAGACTAGGACTTAATTAACAACTGCCCTCTCTAGACTTAATTAAGAACTGCCCTCTCTAGACTAGGACTTGATTTAGAACTGTCCTCTCTAGACTAGGACTTGATTTAGAACTGTCCTCTCTAGACTAGGACTTGATTTAGAACTGCCCTCTCTAGACTAGGACTTAATTAAGAACTGCCTCTCTAGACTAGGACTTGATTAAGAACTGCCCTCTCTAGACTAGGACTTGATTTAGAACTGCCCTCTCTAGACTAGGACTTGATTTAGAACTGTCCTCTCTAGACTAGGACTTGATTTAGAACTGCCCTCTCTAGACTAGGACTTAATTAAGAACTGCCCTCTCTAGACTAGGACTTAATTAACAACTGCCCTCTCTAGACTTAATTAAGAACTGCCCTCTCTAGACTAGGACTTGATTTAGAACTGCCCTCTCTAGACTAGGACTTGATTTAGAACTGCCCTCTCTAGACTAGGACTTGATTTAGAACTGCCCTCTCTAGACTAGGACTTGATTAAGAACTGCCCTCTCTAGACTAGGACTTGATTAAGAACTGCCCTCTCTAGACTAGGACTTGATTAAGAACTGCCCTCTCTAGACTAGGACTTGGACTGCCCTCTATAGACTAGGACTTGATTAAGAACTGCCCTCTCTGGACTAGGACTTGGACTGCTCTCTCTGGACTAGGACTTGGACTGCTCTCTCTGGACTAGGACTTGGACTGCTCTCTCTGGACTTGGACTTGATTAAGAACTGCCCTTGTTGTGGCGATCCAGCACTCACAACAGGAAAGAATGAAACAGAGAGGAATCAATGAAACACAAACACAGAAATAGTTGAGATGAATCATTATTATTTAGTTGCGCACCACCAAACAACATGGGGAAACATTACCTTGCTTCAACAGCAACCAATCGCAGAAACGCTCCCACGAACACAAGAAACCACAGGGGAGATATAGGTTTTCTAAATGACACACGAACATGTTCCCTCATCATGTTTAACGCACACACATTGTCAGTTCTCCCAAACTTGGACATGTTCCAGATGTCGAAAGGTCATCATCTCATGACTTCTTTAGGAGTCTTGCAGGATATGAAATTATCCAATTAACAAACTATATATACGTCTGCACATGAACGCACATACATTTCTTACATTAACTAACACTTAACTGTATTATATCTAAATGTAGTCTCTTTGCATTTCCTCTGAGCTCGGCGTCAGCTCACTTAACGTAATAATTAGCAAAGAGACGATTCTATGGAAACTGTAACTTAATAACATACCTAGTTACTATGACTAGGTCCAAGGTTGATATAACACCCTCTCTAGACTAGGACTTGATTAAGAACTGTCCTCTCTAGACTAGGACTTGGACTGCCCTCTCTAGACTAGGACTTGGACTGCCCTCTCTAGACTTGGACTTTACTAGGGCCTAACATGTCTAGATTTGGACTCGTCTTGGCACTTCCTTGTTTAGACTACAATTGATGCTAAGATTTACCTGTCAAGACTTAAGACCAGACTTGGGAGTCACCTTTTAGGACTTCCTCTTGACCTCCTGACCACCTCTTGACCTCCTGACCACCTGACCTCCTGACCACCTCTTGACCTCCTGACCTCTTGACCTCCTGACCACCTGGCCTCCTGACCACCTCTTGACCTCCTGACCACCTGACCTCCTGACCACCTCTTGACCTCCTGACCACCTCTTGACCTCCTGACCACCTGACCTCCTGACCACCTGACCTCTTGACCTCCTGACCTCTTGACCTCCTGACCACCTCTTGAACTCCTGACCACCTGGCCTCCTGACCACCTCTTGACCTCCTGACCACCTCTTGACCTCCTGACCATCTGATCTCCTGACCACCTCCTGACCACCTCTTGACCTCCTGACCATCTGACCTCCTGACCACCTCTTGACCTCCTGATCACCTCTTGACCTCCTGACCACCTCTTGACCTCCTGATCACCTCTTGACCTCCTGACCACCTCTTGACCTCCTGGAGCATCTGACCTCCTGACCACCTCTTGACCTCCTGACCTCTTGACCTCCTGACCACCTCTTGATCTCCTGACCTCCTAACCTCATGACCTCCTAACCTCCTGACCTCTTGACCTCCTGACCACCTCTTGACCTCCTGACCACCTCTTGACCTCCTAACCTCCTGACCTCCTGACCCTCTGTGTCCTGCAGCAGGGAAGCTGGTCCCCAGAGAGGAGGCGAAGGGGATCCACTGGATGACGTGGACCGGCGTCATCGGGCCGGAGGTGAACGGGATCTGGCCCAAATACTCCACGGTCAGCAACGTGAACTCTGTGGACGCAAACTACAGCAGCGCGGCGCTGGTGACGGGAGACGACCTGGGCCTCGTCAAGCTCTTCAGGTTCCCCTGCCTCAAGAAAGGTCAGGAACCTTTCCTGTCTCTCTGTCTCTAAACAACGTCCCTGCTCTGGGGACTTCTTCCTGTCTCTCTGTCTCTACACAACGTCCCTGCTCTGGGGACTACTTCCTGTCTCTCTGTCTCTACACAACGTCCCTGCTCTGGGGACTTCTTCCTGTCTCTCTGTCTCTACACAACGTCCCTGCTCTGGGGGACTTCTTCCTGTCTCTGTCTCTAAACAACGTCCCTGCTCTGGGGGACTTCTTCCTGTCTCTCTGTCTCTAAACAACGTCCCTGCTCTGGGGGACTTCTTCCTGTCTCTCTGTCTCTAAACAACGTCCCTGCTCTGGGGGACTTCTTCCTGTCTCTCTGTCTCTAAACAACGTCCCTGCTCTGGGGGACTTCTTCCTGTCTCTCTGTCTCTACACAACGTCTCTGCTCTGGGGGACTTCTTCCTGTCTCTCTGTCTCTACACAACGTCCCTGCTCTGGGGGACTTCTTCCTGTCTCTCTGTCTCTACACAACGTCTCTGCTCTGGGGACTTCTTCCTGTCTCTCTGTCTCTAAACAACGTCCCTGCTCTGGGGGACTTCTTCCTGTCTCTCTGTCTCTAAACAACGTCCCTGCTCTGGGGGACTTCTTCCTGTCTCTCTGTCTCTAAACAACGTCCCTGCTCTGGGGGACTTCTTCCTGTCTCTCTGTCTCTAAACAACGTCTCTGCTCTGGGGGACTTCTTCCTGTCTCTCTGTCTCTAAACAACGTCCTGCTCTGGGGGACTTCTTCCTGTCTCTCTGTCTCTACACAACGTCCCTGCTCTGGGGGACTTCTTCCTGTCTCTCTGTCTCTAAACAACGTCTCTGCTCTGGGGACTTCTTCCTGTCTCTCTGTCTCTAAACAACGTCTCTGCTCTGTAAACTCTTTGGTCTTCGTCCTCTAACAGGAGCTAAATTTAAGAAGTACATTGGTCACTCGGCCCATGTGACGAACGTGCGCTGGTCCAACGACCTGCAGTGGGTGGTCAGCACCGGGGGGGCGACCACGCCGTGTTCCAGTGGAGGTTCCTGCCCGAGGGCGTGATGAACGGCGTGCTGGAGCCCCTGCTGCAAGGTCAACGAGCATCTATGAGCTTTGCTTTTTCACTATATCTGTATTGGTATTTTCTTATTTAACAACAACCAAAAACCTGTACCTCACAGACACACACACACACGCACGCACGCACGCGCGCACGCACGCGCGCACGCACGCACGCACGCACGCACGCACGCACGCACGCACGCACGCACGCACGCACGCACGCACGCCACACACACACACACACACACACACACACACACACACACACACACACACACACGCACACACACCCTCAACTTGCACCAGGGTTAAAAGCATAGGCCTACAAATAAAAGAAATGAAACAAAATCTTTCCAGCTTCCTTTCAGAGGCAGCCCGTCCCTCACTATATGTGCTCCCAGAGCTGATCTGTAATCAGAATCAGAAACAGGTAGAGAACTATTATAAGAAAAGTATAATAACATTAAAAATAGGGATGTCCCGATCACCTTTTTTTGCTCCCGATCCGATTCCGATCATTTGATTTTGACAATCTGCCGATACCGATTTTTCCCGATCCGATCTTTATGCAATGCATTAAGAGAAAAAAAAGGTAACAGATAACGGCTGGTCATCCAACGCGATGAATTCAGCTATCTTGGCTGTTATTTCTTTTGGCCTTTTCACTGTTCTGGGGCAGTTTTCTCTTTCCTTTTAAAAGTCTCTGAAAGTGTCGGTTGTCTCAGTGCCGTTACCTGAGTGGCCGCTGTGTACTCCTCGTGTTGTTGTTGTGTTTGTATTAGATTGGTCGTGTTGAACGTAGCTCTGTTCTTTCCACACGCGGAACCTCCGCCTTGCAAACATTGCATCTGGCTGTTACACTGCCTTCGCTTTCAATTTTATAATACTTCCAAACTCCTGACATTTTCTCTGTCCCGACTCCCGAGGCACCTGCTGAACGTAGCCTCTCGTTACACCGGCTGAACGTAGCCTCTCGTTACACCGGCTGAACGTAGCCTCTCGTTACACCGGCTGAACGTAGCCTCTCGTTACACCGGCTGAACGTAGCCTCTCGTTACACCGGCTGAACGTAGCCTCTCGTTACACCGGCTGAACGTAGCCTCTCGTTACACCGGCTGAACGTAGCCTCTCGTTACACCGGCTGAACGTAGCCTCTCGTTACACCGGCTGAACGTAGCCTCTCGTTACACCGGCTGAACGTAGCCTCTCGTTACACCGGCTGAACGTAGCCTCTCGTTACACCTGCTGAACGTAGCCTCTCGTTACACCGGCTGAACGTAGCCTCTCGTTACACCGGCTGAACGTAGCCTCTCGTTACACCGGCTGAACGTAGCCTCTCGTTACACCGGCTGAACGTAGCCTCTCGTTACACCGGCTGAACGTAGCCTCTCGTTACACCAGCTGAACGTAGCCTCTCGTTAGCTTACTGCTACTATTAGACACTGCGCCCACTCTGTTGCCAGATTTGAGAGAAATAAGCAACCAGGTCGATGAAAACAAGCCCAAAAGAAGCAACACATACATGATGTTGTGTAATTGTAAACCAAAACTAAGGCCTCAGGATGACTTTAAGACGTGAACATGGTCATTTTTGTTTTGTAACATTAAAAAAAAAAAAAAAATTCCCGATCCCCGATTTTTTTCTCCCGATTCCGATCTTTTGAAAATCACGTGATCGGCTCCGATCCCCGATCACGTGATCGGATCGGGACATCTCTAATCAAAAATACTAAAAAATATAGTAAAATAAAATATGTGCAGTAATAACAAACAAACAGGATCTAGGGTGAGACAGAACCTAGGGTGAGACAGGATCTAGGGTGAGACAGGATCTAGGGTGAGACAGGACCTAGGGTGAGACAGGATCTAGGGTGAGACAGAACCTAGGGTGAGACAGGATCTAGGGTGAGACAGAACCTAGGGTGAGACAGGATCTAGGGTGAGACAGAACCTAGGGTGAGACAGGATCTAGGGTGAGACAGGATCTAGGGTGAGACAGGATCTAGGGTGAGACAGGATCTAGGGTGAGACAGGACCTAGGGTGAGACAGGACCTAGGGTGAGACAGGATCTAGGGTGAGACAGGACCTAGGGTGAGACAGGATCTAGGGTGAGACAGGACCTAGGGTGAGACAGGATCTAGGGTGAGACAGGATCTAGGGTGAGACAGGACCTAGGTGAGACAGGACCTAGGGTGAGACAGGATCTAGGGTGAGACAGGACCTAGGGTGAGACAGGACCTAGGGTGAGACAGGATCTAGGGTGAGACAGGATCTAGGGTGAGACAGGACCTAGGGTGAGACAGGACCTAGGGTGAGACAGGACCTAGGGTGAGACAGGATCTAGGGTGAGACAGGATCTAGGGTGAGACAGGACCTAGGGTGAGACAGGATCTAGGGTGAGACAGGATCTAGGGTGAGACAGGACCTAGGGTGAGACAGGATCTAGGGTGAGACAGGATCTAGGGTGAGACAGGATCTAGGGTGAGACAGGATCTAGGGTGAGACAGGACCTAGGGTGAGACAGGATCTAGGGTGAGACAGGACCTAGGGTGAGACAGGATCTAGGGTGAGACAGGACCTAGGGTGAGACAGGACCTAGGGTGAGACAGGATCTAGGGTGAGACAGGATCTAGGGTGAGACAGGACCTAGGGTGAGACAGGATCTAGGGTGAGACAGGACCTAGGGTGAGACAGGATCTAGGGTGAGACAGGATCTAGGGTGAGACAGGACCTAGGGTGAGACAGGACCTAGGGTGAGACAGGATCTAGGGTGAGACAGGACCTAGGGTGAGACAGGATCTAGGGTGAGACAGGATCTAGGGTGAGACAGGATCTAGGACCTAGGGTGAGACAGGATCTAGGGTGAGACAGGACCTAGGGTGAGACAGGATCTAGGGTGAGACAGGATCTAGGGTGAGACAGGACCTAGGGTGAGACAGGATCTAGGGTGAGACAGGATCTAGGGTGAGACAGGACCTAGGATGAGACAGGACCTAGGGTGAGACAGGATCTAGGGTGAGACAGGACCTAGGGTGAGACAGGACCTAGGGTGAGACAGGACCTAGGGTGAGACAGGACCTAGGGTGAGACAGGACCTAGGGTGAGACAGGACCTAGGGTGAGACAGGATCTAGGGTGAGACAGGATCTAGGGTGAGACAGGATCTAGGACCTAGGGTGAGACAGGATCTAGGGTGAGACAGGACCTAGGGTGAGACAGGATCTAGGGTGAGACAGGATCTAGGGTGAGACAGGACCTAGGGTGAGACAGGATCTAGGGTGAGACAGGATCTAGGGTGAGACAGGACCTAGGATGAGACAGGACCTAGGGTGAGACAGGATCTAGGGTGAGACAGGACCTAGGGTGAGACAGGACCTAGGGTGAGACAGGATCTAGGGTGAGACAGTTGCTGATTGGTCCTGGCTTGTCCCCTGATAGTTCCTGTCCCAGCAGCACATGGTGTGTAGTGAGATCTCACAGCTCCTGTTCTCACTCTGTGTCTCTGCGCTCAGAGGGCTACGCCGACTCCAACAGCGGAGAGTCGGACTCGGACGTGTCGGACGTCCCGGAGCTCGACTCGGACATCGAGCAGGAAGCTCAGACCAGCTACGAACGTCAGGTGACCAGAGACAACCAATCACATGCTGTCTGCTTAATAATAATATTACATTTCATTCATATAGCACAGTTTAAAAACAACGTCATCTCAAGGTGTCTGTCTGACTCACCTGTCTATCTACCTGTCTGTCTGTCTGACTCACCTGTCTATCTACCTGTCTGTCTGTCTGACTCACCTGTCTATCTACCTGTCTGTCTGTCTGACTCACCTGTCTATCTACCTGTCTGTCTGTCTGTCTGACTCACCTGTCTATCTACCTGTCTGTCTGTCTGACTCACCTGTCTATCTACCTGTCTGTCTGTCTGTCTGACTCATCTGTCTATCTACCTGTCTGTCTGTCTGACTCACCTGTCTATCTACCTGTCTGTCTGTCTGTCTGACTCACCTGTCTATCTACCTGTCTGTCTGTCTGACTCACCTGTCTATCTACCTGTCTGTCTGTCTGACTCACCTGTCTATCTACCTGTGTGTGTGCAGGTGTATAAGGAGGACCTACCTCAGCTGAGGAAGAAGCTGATTGGTTCTCTGAAGCGCCAGAAGGCTCCGGAGGAGGGGCTTCGTCTGCAGTTTGTTCACGGGTAAGAACAATAAAGTTTTATTCAGGAACTCAAGGAGTGTGTGTTGTTGTGATGCTCGTTTCAGCCACAGGAGGCAGCACCACCATCTGATCATATTCTCAAAGCATTTAAAGAAACTCACAACCCTTAAATTCAGCCGCTGTAATCTGCTGCTTGTTGACGTGGTCTTTCAGCCTCTTGTGGCCAAACTCAGTATTACAGTGATGTTGTGGCTCCTCAGGTACCGGGGCTTCGACTGCAGGAACAACCTGTTCTACAGCCAGACAGGGGAGCTGCTGTTCCACGTGGCTGCGGTCGCTGTGGTGTACGACCGCCTGAAGCACAGCCAGAGGTTCTACCTGGGCCACGACGAGGACATCCTCTGCCTCACCACGCACCCCATCAAGGACTACGCTGCCTCCGCTCAGGTACAGCCAATCACAGCCAATCACAGACTACGCTGCCTCCGCTCAGGTACAGCCAATCACAGCCAATCACAGACTACGCTGCCTCCGCTCAGGTACAGCCAATCACAGCCAATCACAGACTACGCTGCCTCCGCTCAGGTACAGCCAATCACAGCCAATCACAGACTACGCTGCCTTCGCTCAGGTACAGCCAATCACAGCCAATCACAGACTACGCTGCCTCCACTCAGGTACAGCCAATCACAGCGCAGCACTGACAGGGCTTCTGACTGGTGTGTTCAGGTGTGCTCTGATTGGCTGTGTGTGTGTTCAGGTGTGTTCTGATTGGCTGTGTGTGTGTTCAGGTGTGCTCTGATTGGCTGTGTGTGTGTTCAGGTGTGTTCTGATTGGCTGTGTGTGTTCAGGTGTGCTCTGATTGGCTGTGTGTGTGTTCAGGTGTGCTCTGATTGGCTGTGTGTGTGTTCAGGTGTGTTCTGATTGGCTGTGTGTTCAGGTGTGCTCTGATTGGCTGTGTGTTCAGGTGTGCTCTGATTGGCTATGTGTTCAGATGTGCTATGATTGGCTGTGTGTTCAGGTGTGCTCTGATTGGCTGTGTGTTCAGATGTGCTATGATTGGCTGTGTGTTCAGGTGTGTTCTGATTGGCTGTGTGTTCAGATGTGCTATGATTGGCTGTGTGTTCAGGTGTGCTCTGATTGGCTGTGTGTTCAGATGTGCTATGATTGGCTGTGTGTTCAGTGTGTTCTGATTGGCTGTGTGTTCAGGTGGGCAGAGACCCGGCGGTCCATGTGTGGGACATCCAGACTCTGAAGTGTCTGTCGCTGCTGAAGGGTCATCACAGCAGGGGGTGTGTGCTCTGGAGTTCACAGGTACACACACACTGCTACACACACTGCTACACACACTGCTGCACACACACTGCTACACACACTGCTACACACACACTGCTACACACACACACTGCTGCACACACACTGCTACACACACTGCTGCACACACACTGCTACACACACTGCTACACACACTGCTACACACACACTGCTACACACACACACTGCTACACACACACTGCTACACACACACACTGCTGCACACACACTGCTACACACACACTGCTACACACACACTGCTGCACACACACTGCTGTGCACACACTGCTGCACACACACTGCTGCACACACACTGCTACACACACACACTGCTACACACACACTGCTACACACACACTGCTACACACACACTGCTACACATGGTGTCCCAGCAGGTGTTCACAGATGTTTTCTGTCTCTGTCTCTCAGCGGACGGGAAGAGTTTGGTCTCAGTGGGAATCGATGAATTTCACTCCATCGTCATCTGGGACTGGAAGAAAGGAGAGAGACTAGCCAAGGCCAGGTACACCTGTACACCTGTACACCTGTACACATGTACACCTGTACACCTGTACACATGTACACCTGTACACCTGTACACCTGTACACATGTACACCTGTACACCTGTACACCTGTACACCTTTACACATGTACACCTGTACACCTGTACACATGTACACCTGTACACCTGTACACCTGTACACCTTTACACATGTACACCTGTACACCTGTACACATGTACACCTGTACACCTGTACACCTTTACACATGTACACCTGTACACCTGTACACATGTACACCTGTACACCTTTACACATGTACACATGTACACCTCTGCACATGTACACCTGTACATGTGTAGATGTGTAGAGGTGTACACCTGTACACCTCTACACATCTACACCTGTACACCTGTACACCTGTACACCTGTACACCTGTACACATGTACACCTGTACACCTGTACACATGTACTCCTGTACACCTGTACACCTGTACACCTGTACACCTGTACACATGTACACCTGTACTCCTGTACACCTGTACACCTGTACACCTGTACACCTGTTATAGGTAATCTAATGAGAGGGTAAGAGTGCTCACCTCTGTGGTCTGCAGGGGTCACAAAGAGAAGACGTTCGTGGTGAGGAGCAACCCGTTCAGGATGGACAAGCTGGTGACGGTCGGCATAAAGCACATCAAGTTCTGGCAGCACTCAGGTACCCCCACCCACTCACCTGAGTCTACCTGGGTTTGATCCACCCCCCACCCACTCACCTGAGTCTACCTGGGTTTGATCCCCCCCACCCACTCACCTGAGTCTACCTGGGTTTGATCCACCCCCCACCCACTCACCTGAGTCTACCTGGGTTTGATCCATCAGCTGCAGTGCGTATTAATCACAGCTGCAATCTTGCATTTTGCTAATTATTTGAATATATCATATTCCCTTGTATCTAGACTCTTCTGGCACTATTTCTATGTTATGTGTATGAACGTGCACGCCTCAAAGCATCCTCTGTTTGATGTCCTCTATGTATTCATGTTGCTCTGTTGGAGGAGGATCCAGTTTGTCATGTGTCTCCACTGTAGCTGCTGAGCTCCTGATGAGGGACTTGAACCCAGTTATGTAGAACCTCTCAGTGTCAGATTCAGTGTTGCTCTGTGTCCTGAGTAACGCCTCCCGTCCTGCAGGGGGCGGCCTCACCTTTAAACGGGGGATCTTTGGGAACCTGGGGAAGCAGGAGACGATGATGTCGGCGTGTTACGGTCGATCGGAGGACCTGGTGTTCTCCGGAGCGACCAATGGAGACGTCTACATCTGGAGAGACACCACGCTCATCAAGACCATCAAAGCCCACGACGGGCCCGTGTTCGCCATGTGCTCCCTGGACAAGGTCACACTTCAATAACTTGTTCAATACTTTGAGAGTAAAGACTGAGGGTACAGCTAGATTATATTTGACTCTCTGCACTGAGAGCTGCTGAGTTTAGACTGTGTGACTGAACGCTGCTCGAGTCCTCACTAACACTAAGAAAGTGGATCAGTCTCTCTGGTCTGCTCTCTGTCCCCAGAGTCAGGTCTCTCAGGTCTGCTCTCTGTCCCCAGAGTCAGGTCTCTCAGGTCTGCTCTCTGTCCCCAGAGTCAGGTCTCTCAGGTCTGCTCTCTGTCCCCAGAGTCAGGTCTCTCAGGTCTGCTCTCTGTCCCCAGAGTCAGGTCTCTCAGGTCTTCAGGTCTGCTCTCTGTCCCCAGAGTCAGGTCTCTCAGGTCTTCAGGTCTGCTCTCTGTCCCCAGAGTCAGGTCTCTCAGGTCTTCAGGTCTGCTCTCTGTCCCCAGAGTCAGGTCTCTCAGGTCTGCTCTCTGTCCCCAGAGTCAGGTCTCTCAGGTCTGCTCTCTGTCCCCAGAGTCAGGTCTCTCAGGTCTGCTCTCTGTCCCCAGAGTCAGGTCTCTCAGGTCTGCTCTCTGTCCCCAGAGTCAGGTCTCTCAGGTCTGCTCTCTGTCCCCTGAGTCAGGTCTCTCAGGTCTGCTCTCTGTCCCCAGAGTCAGGTCTCTCAGGTCTGCTCTCTGTCCCCAGAGTCAGGTCTCTCAGGTCTGCTCTCTGTCCCCAGAGTCAGGTCTCTCAGGTCTTCAGGTCTGCTCTCTGTCCCCAGAGTCAGGTCTCTCAGGTCTGCTCTCTGTCCCCAGAGTCAGGTCTCTCAGTCTGCTCTCTGTCCCCAGAGTCAGGTCTCTCAGGTCTCTCAGGTCTGCTCTCTGTCCCCAGAGTCAGGTCTCTCAGGTCTCTCAGGTCTGCTCTCTGTCCCCAGAGTCAGGTCTCTCAGGTCTCTCAGGTCTGCTCTCTGTCCCCAGAGTCAGGTCTCTCAGGTCTCTCAGGTCTGCTCTCTGTCCCCAGAGTCAGGTCTCTCAGGTCTCTCAGGTCTGCTCTCTGTCCCCAGAGTCAGGTCTCTCAGGTCTGCTCTCTGTCCCAGAGTCAGGTCTCTCAGGTCTCTCTGGTCTGCTCTCTGTCCCCAGAGTCAGGTCTCTCAGGTCTGCTCTCTGTCCCCAGAGTCAGGTCTCTCAGGTCTGCTCTCTGTCCCCAGAGTCAGGTCTTCAGGTCTGCTCTCTGTCCCAGAGTCAGGTCTCTCAGGTCTCTCAGGTCTGCTCTCTGTCCCCAGAGTCAGGTCTCTCAGGTCTTCAGGTCTGCTCTCTGTCCCCAGAGTCAGGTCTCTCAGGTCTGCTCTCTGTCCCCAGAGTCAGGTCTCTCAGGTCTGCTCTCTGTCCCCAGAGTCAGGTCTCTCAGGTCTCTCTGGTCTGCTCTCTGTCCCCAGAGTCAGGTCTCTCAGGTCTGCTCTCTGTCCCCAGAGTCAGGTCTTCAGGTCTGCTCTCTGTCCCCAGAGTCAGGTCTCTCAGGTCTCTCAGGTCTGCTCTCTGTCCCCAGAGTCAGGTCTCTCAGGTCTCTCAGGTCTGCTCTCTGTCCCCGAGTCAGGTCTTCAGGTCTGCTCTCTGTCCCCAGAGTCAGGTCTCTCAGGTCTGCTCTCTGTCCCCAGAGTCAGGTCTCTCAGGTCTCTCAGGTCTGCTCTCTGTCCCCAGAGTCAGGTCTCTCAGGTCTGCTCTCTGTCCCTGAGTCAGGTCTCTCAGGTCTCTCAGGTCTGCTCTCTGTCCCCAGAGTCAGGTCTCTCAGGTCTGCTCTCTGTCCCCAGAGTCAGGTCTCTCAGGTCTCTCAGGTCTGCTCTCTGTCCCCAGAGTCAGGTCTCTCAGGTCTGCTCTCTGTCCCCTGAGTCAGGTCTCTCAGGTCTCTCAGGTCTGCTCTCTGTCCCCAGAGTCAGGTCTCTCAGGTCTGCTCTCTGTCCCCAGAGTCAGGTCTCTCAGGTCTCACTGCACTGTAACTCTGATTCCTGTTATTCATGTTTTATTATCTTTGCTCTTCAGAGAGTTCCTCGAGGCTCTCAATGTCTTCCATTCGTGTTGAACGGAGCTGTATGAATCAACTTTATTTCTGCCTCTGTTTGTGTTTCCGGTCTCGTGGTGCGTTCACTGTCCAGGGCTTTGTGACGGGGGGGAAGGACGGCATCGTGGAGCTGTGGGACGACATGTTCGAGAGATGCCTGAAGACGTACGCCATCAAGAGGGCCGCGCTGTCCCCCGCCTCCAAAGGTCTCAGAGAGCTCTTATTTAACAGGGACTTTCTGTCAATGTGCCAAGAGGCTCTGTTTCATCTGTAGGCCCTGGACACATGTTATCAGTCAGCCTAAAACACATTTCATTTTAAACAAGTACTACAGTCAAATAAAAACATGCAGCATACAGTACTGCAAATCTTAATTAAAAAAAAATGTAAAACTTAACTAATAAGAACATGTTAAACACAGGCATTGCCTATACTCTCCCAGTTGAGGGGGTGGGGCTAAGTGTGGAGGGGGTGGGGCTAAGTGTGGAGGGTGGGGCTAAGTGTGGAGGGGGTGGGGCTAAGTGTGGAGGGGGTGGGGCTAAGTGTGGAGGGGGTGGGCTAAGTGTGCAGGGGTGGGGCTAAGTGTGGAGGGGGTGGGGCTAAGTGTGGAGGGGGTGGGGCTAAGTGTGGAGGGGTGGGGCTAAGTGTGGGGGGTGGGGCTAAGTGTAGAGGGGTGTGTCATATGTAAACAAGGTGAAACTAAACGGATGTTAATCAAGTGTGTGTGTGTGTGTGTGTGTGTGTGTGTGTGTGTGTGTGTGTGTGTGTGTGTGTGTGTGTGTGTGTGTGTGTGGTGTGTGTGTGTGTGTGTGTGTGTGTGTGTGGTGTGTGTGGGTGTGTGTGTGTGTGTGTGTGTGTGTGTGTGTGTGTGTGTGTGTGTGTGTGTGTGTGTGTGTGTGTGTGTGTCAGGTTGCTGCTGGAGGACAACCCCTCCATCAGAGCCATCACTCTGGGTCACGGTCACATCCTGCTGGGCACCAAGAACGGAGAGATCCTGGAGATCGATAAGAGCGGCCCGATGACCCTCCTGCTGCAGGTCAGAGGGGCCGGTGTTATTTAAAAGAAGACACTCTTACAGTAGTCGGGTCTACTGAAGATAAAAGCATGTGATGCATTCACTGTCTGTTGGAGTTTCATGTGTTGTTGTTGTTGTGGTGTTGTGTTCAGGGTCACATGGAGGGGGAGGTGTGGGGTCTGGCGGCTCATCCTCTACTTCCTGTCTGCGCCACCGTCAGCGATGACAAAACCCTGAGGATCTGGGAGCTGTCGGCCAATCATCGCATGGTGGCCGTCCGCAAACTGAAGAAGGGTGAGAGAGTTCACCTGTTCACAGTTCACCTGTTCACAGTTCACCTGTTCACCTGTTCACAGTTCACCTGTTCACCTGTTCACAGTTCACCTGTTCACGGTTCACCTGTTCACGGTTCACCTGTTCACGGTTCACAGTTCACCTGTTCACAGTTCACCTGTTCACCTGTTCACAGTTCACCTGTTCACCTGTTCACGGTTCACCTGTTCACGGTTCACCTGTTCACCTGTTCACAGTTCACCTGTTCACGGTTCACCTGTTCACAGTTCACCTGTTCACAGTTCACCTGTTCACCTGTTCACAGTTCACCTGTTCACCTGTTCACGGTTCACCTGTTCACGGTTCACCTGTTCACCTGTTCACAGTTCACCTGTTCACGGTTCACCTGTTCACGGTTCACCTGTTCACCTGTTCACAGTTCACCTGTTCACGGTTCACCTGTTCACCGGACTGTTGACCAGTGATTATTAACATTTTAAAGTATTCAGAAAAGTCAGAATTTTTTAGAAAAGTCAGAATTTTGAGATTTTGTCAAAAAGTCAGAATTTTGTGATTTTGAGAAAAAGTCAACATTTTGAGAAAAAGACAGCATTTTGAGATTTTGAGAAAAAAGTCAAGATTTTGAGAAAATGTACGAATGTTTAGATTTTCAAAAAAAGTCAGTAGTTGTATCTTCATGGTTTCTCTCATTAACCTGTTAAGCCCGAGAGACCCCGGTACCGGGGCACTGCCGCAACATCTTGCAGGAAACAGTGTCTGAGGGCATGTTCATTTAATAAACTATGAATGTTTTATATCCATGTAACGGGAAGAAACTCATCTAACTGATCATTTTAATTTATTTTTTCAAAAGAAAACCCACAATGCTAACACTGAGCCTCTGAGCGAAAAATGCTAACACCTTACTGCACCGAAAATCACTCACAAAACCTTATTATTTATCTTTTCTCCACATCCATGACATCGTTTCACATCGTGAGGTGACACAGAATCGATGGGTACCCTCATTATCACTGAATTATACGAAATGGCGACGTTATAAGCAAAAACGGACATCAAAACAGGTGACGCTAGGTAGCTAAAAATGCTAACATTTTTACCTTGGCTCTGTAGTCTCTCCAAAGTGGTCTTCAATGGCATTAAAACGATAAAAACGCTGCTGAAGTTAATCCATAGGTTAATCCAATGTGTCTGTGTCCCTTTGAAATGATTTCTGATCATCCATAAGCATTAAAACTGCTTTTCCGTTTCCAGATGTCAAAGCTAGAGATAGGTTCACTCTGATGCTAAATTACATGCGCAAAGCCCCCACTTTTTCTCTTCACAATGAGTGTGTGTGGGGACTCCCCCTTCGATTCTATTGGCTCTACCGGTCAGAAAGAGGTGTCAACCATCAAAATCGAGCAAGGGGGGCCAGAGATATGGAAAATGCACCCAAATGACCCCAGAAGTGGTTTCTTTTTGCTAAACCTCTCTAAAAAGGTCAAAGGTCACTTGTTTTGCATCAATCTTGATACAGGGTACTTATTATATGTTGTACTTTGGATTCCTAAAGCTTTTAGTCTACTAACCCATCATCCAAGGGTAGTTTTCACTATAAGTACAAAATAATCTTTGGACGGACACTATAATTTACAGTTTTTTTATTATGTTCAATCTGAATTTTCTTTAAAATAAAAACATCTATATTGATTCTGACTTTCTCCATCCAACTCACAGGTTTATCATTACTTTGAGAAAAAAGATTATTAATTTAACCCTTTTAGAAGGGAAGATATGGTCATTTGTTCTGGGAATGGCATTTTCGAGCCTGAGACCTGAAAAACAGGCTCAGGGCTTAACAGGTTAAAGACTACTTGTTGTATCTTCATGGTTCCCAAGTCAAACATTTTCAGAAAAAAGTCAAAATCTTTAGAAAAAGGTCAAAATCTTTTTTAAAAAGTCAGAATTTTTAGAAAAAAGCCAGAATTTTAGAAAAAAGTCAGAATTTTTTTAAAGAAATCAGAATTTTTTTAAAGAAATCAGTATTTTGTACATTTTGACAGGATGTATGATTACCTACAAGAACCGGTATTCCTCCATCTTGTGACTGTGTGTGAATGTGAAGGACTACTTGCTGAGGTTGTGTCTTCATGGTTCCTCTCAGTAAAGACTACTTGTTGTGTCTTCATGGTTCCTCTCAGTAAAGACTACTTGTTGTGTCTTCATGGTTCCTCTCAGTAAAGACTACTTGTTGTGTCTTCATGGTTCCTCTCAGTAAAGACTACTTGTTGTATCTTCATGGTTCCTCTCAGTAAAGACTACTTGTTGTATCTTCATGGTTCCTCTCAGTAAAGACTACTTGTTGTGTCTTCATGGTTCCTCTCATTAAAGACTACTTGTTGTGTCTTCATGGTTCCTCTCAGTAAAGACTACTTGTTGTGTCTTCATGGTTCCTCTCATTAAAGAGTCTCTCTCCCCCCCAGGAGGTCGCTGCTGCGCCTTCTCTCCGGACGGGAAGGCGCTGGCCGTGGGTCTGAGCGACGGCAGCTTCCTGGTGGTGAACGCTGACACGCTGGAGGACATGGTGACCTTCCACCACCGCAGGGAGCTCATCTCGGACATCCGCTTTCCCAAGGTACCTGAACGCATCACGCAGGTGTGAGGAGGCGGCGTGTGATTGGTCCGTCTGTGACCATCAGCTGTTTGTGTTTCAGACTCCGGGAAGTACCTGGCCGTGGCGTCGCACGACTCCTTCGTGGACATCTACAACGTTCTGACCAGCAAGAGGGTGGGAATCTGCAAAGGAGCGGGAAGCTACATCACACACATCGACTGGGACTCCAGAGGTAAGGCTACGCTAATAGGCTAACGGTTTGCAGGTCATGCTACGCTAACATGCTAACGGTTTGCAGAATAACTCAACTGTTTGAAGTACAGTCTAAAAGTTAAAAGAAGAAGCTAAATGATAGCAGTAGAAGCTAAATATTTGCAGTAGAAGCTAACTTATAGCAGTATAAGCTAACGTATAGCAGTATACGCTAAATGTTGGCAATAGAAGCTAAATGATTGCAGTCTGAGCTAAATGTTAGCAGTAGAAGCTAACTTATAGCAGTAGAAGCTAACGTATAGCAGTAGAAACTTAATGTTGGCAGTAGAAGCTAAATGATTGCAGTCTGAGCTAAATATTAGCAGTAGAAGCTAAATGATAGCAATATATGCTAAATGTTGGCAGTAGAAGCTAACGTATAGCAGTATACGCTAAATGTTAGCAGTAGAAGCTAAATGATAGCAGTAGAAGCTAACGTATAGCAGTAGAAACTTAATGTTGGCAGTAGAAGCTAAATGATTGCAGTCTGAGCTAAATATTAGCAGTAGAAGCTAAATGATAGCAATATATGCTAAATGTTGGCAGTAGAAGCTAACGTATAGCAGTATACGCTAAATGTTAGCAGTAGAAGCTAAATGTTAGCAGTAGAAGCTAGCTGATAGCAGTATACGCTAAATGTCAGCAGTCGAAGCTAAGGGTTAGCCGTGGAGTCTAATAGTTGGCGGTAAAAACGAACTGTTAGCCAGGGCGCTAATTACAATCTGTCTGCGCAGATAATACAGAC
The DNA here is from genome assembly GCA_012861695.1 of Trematomus loennbergii. Classification (NCBI taxonomy): domain Eukaryota; kingdom Metazoa; phylum Chordata; class Actinopteri; order Perciformes; family Nototheniidae; genus Trematomus; species Trematomus loennbergii. The sequence goes on along the minus strand of JAAOOA010001351.1, from coordinate 68,366 downwards.
ACAATCACATCATGAAATATACCATGTATCTATGTATGAAGGCCAGTGAAGGTCAAGTATAAATACAGATTGAGGGAAGGGGGTAAAACTTCCAAGATTGAGTCATAAATGTAAGAGAAAAACAAAACTAATATTCTCTGAGATTTAAGTCCCAGCATGTTGAGAAACAGAAAGTGAGATGTATTTCCTGGTAAGCATGGAGCTGTGTCCCTGCAGGTAAGCTGCTGCAGGTGAACACAGGAAACAAAGAGCAGCTGTCTTCGAGGCGCCGCGAGGCCGGAAGCAGAGCATCAGCATGGCCGAGGTCAGTTGCAAAGATTCAAGATTCAAAGGTTTTATCATCATATGCTCAGCAGCTTCAGTGTAGAAATGGCAATGAAATGATTCTGACCTGAGCTCCTCCCACAATGCAACATGTATAATAACATACAAAATACAAAATAAGAATAAAAGTAGTGCAAAAAGTCTCTATACATGTAAATAGAATAGTCTGCACAGAGGACTTTCTACTTTCTACTTCTTACATGTTGAACCCAAATACCTGTACTTTCTACTTCTTACACTTTGAACACAAATAGGGAAACAATGAAAACGTTGTCATGTTGCCGTTGTTCAGCATGGAAACATTCATTAGCTAACAATGACATTATTGTTCTATTAATATAAAGGGAGGTCAGGTACTCTTTAAACAGCTGCTAGTTATGGGTACTTTTTACTGAAGTACATTTCAAAGTTCTTACTTTTACTTGAGTAAAGAAGTTTAGTCAGTACTTCTACTTTCACCAGAGTATCTTTAAACACAAGTATCTGTACTTCTACTTGAGTGCAGGATGTGTGTACTTCTACCTGAGTACAGGATGTGTGTACTTCTACCTGAGTACAGGATGTGTGTACTTCTACCTGAGTACAGGATGTGTGTAGATCTGCAGGAGGTGAGCTCCTCCAGTCTCACTTCCTGCAGATCCTCACCTCCTCTTTGTGTTTCAGTTTGAGAAGCTGGAGTGGGCGAGCTGGACGTCTGTGCTGGGTCCCACCTGTGAGGGGGCGTGGCCTACCTGTGAGGGGGCGGGGAATACCTGTGAGGGGGCGTGGCCATCGCTCGGCCTCCTGAACGCAGCCTCGCTCACTAAGGACCGCCAGCTGCTCGCCACCGGGGACGACTTCGGGTTCCTCAAACTGTTCAGCTTCCCCTCACGGGTGAGACCTGTCGGCTGGGATTTAAAAAAACATGCTGGAAAGGATGATAAACACAGCTGTTAGCAGTAGAGGCTAACTGTTAGCAGTGTTAGCAGTAGAGGCTAACTGTTAGCAGTAGAAGTTAACTGTTAGCAGTAGAGGCTAACTGTTAGCAGTAGAAGTTAACTGTTAGCAGTAGAAGTTAACTGTTAGCAGTAGAGGCTAACTGTTAGTACTAAAAGCTAACTGTTAGCAGTATAGGCTAACTGTTAGCACTAAAAGCTAACTGTTAGCAGTAGAAGTTAACTGTTAGCAGTAGAGGCTAACTGTTAGCAGTAGAAGTTAACTGTTAGCAGTAGAGGCTAATTGTTAGCACTAAAAGCTAACTGTTAGCAGTAAAAGCTAACTGTTAGCAGTAGAGGCTAACTGTTAGCACTAAAAGCTAACTGTTAGCAGTAAAAGCTAACTGTTAGCAGTAGAGGCTAACTGTTAGCACTAAAAGCTAACTGTTAGCAGTAGAGGCTAACTGATCCGCCCCCACCACTCTTAACAACGTTAACAGCAGAGCAGTGGGAGCCGGTTGGTCCCCGACCCGTCTGCATGCGCAGATCTGAGATCCAGTCTGCTGCTTATTGTTCTACGAGGCCAACATCGAGTCAAAGAGTATATGAGAGTGAGAGTGTGTTCATTAATATATTTGGCAGTTTGGAGTAAGTCTGGAGATGTGTGTGGTGTTTCATGTATAGGCCTCTCATGATAATTAATTTTGTTGGATACATTTTCCCGGAAATTATTGCGATAAACGATAATATTGTCGGCACCGTTGTATGACCATTTTAGACCACTGACATAATGATAATATATAATAATAATTCAAGTACATCCTTTCAAGCTGCTAGTCACATCCTCATGTAAATGGCAATTTATCGAGGTCAGAAAAGTTATCGAGTTCATTTTTATTTATCGTACGATAAGTCAATGAATTGCTTATCGCGACAGGCACACAATAAAACAGTGGAAACACATGTTTGACTTTCATTAGTGAATGAAACTGTGTGCCCTTTATAGTCTGTGTCCATTATTGTGTATTTGTATATATAGTATATATATCCTATATGCTAAGGTCCCGCTGCTGACACGATAGCAGTCATTTCGTGCGCATATGTGTAATTAAACCCATGATATCAAAATCTCACTCCAGCCAGGTACCCAAAGTTGGCAACCCTGGTTAAGTGTTAGCAGTAGAAGCAAACTGTTAGCAGTAGAAGCTAACTGTAGCAGTAGAAGTTACGTTTTAGCAGTAGAAGCTAACTGTTAGCAGTAGAAGCTAACTGTTAGCACTGGAAGTTAACTGTTAATTTAAACGTTTGTTCGTAACACAACCACCGGGATCTTTCTGGTTGAATAAATGCTGAATACATGAGAAGCAGAGTCAGAGCAGTATTCCTGTAACCCCTCCTCTGTGTTCAGGGCCAGTTTGCTAAGTTTAAGAAGTACGTGGGTCACAGCTCCAACGTGACGAACGTGCGCTGGTCCAACGACGACTCGCTGCTGCTGTCGGTGGGGGGGGGCGACACGGCGCTGATGATCTGGACCCGAGAGCCAGGAGGAGGCCACAAGGAGAGCAGAGAGAGCCGAGCTGTGGACAGCGAGGAGTCCGACGACGACCCGGAGGAGGACGGGGGTGAGCTCTTATTCTGAAGGCCTGACTTTTGAGAAGTTTCTACATTCAGAGCTTTTATTCTGAAAAAGGACAGTTGTTTATACCAGGGAGAAGTTTCCTCCTTCAGAGCTTTTATTGTGAGAATCTGACCTGATATCCAATGAGAGAAGTTCCAACATTACGAGCTTTTATTCTGAAAATCTAAACCTTTAATTGTTAAGAAAAATTTCCGCCTTCAGAGCTTTTATTCTGAAAAACTGAACTTTTTGTACAGGATCGGAATCAGAAATCCTTTATGATATTGATTATAGCAGCTGACGTACCCTAACTAAACGGACAAAATGTAAACGGACAAAATGACAGACGAATAAGAAGGGCAGAAATTAAGCGTGGGTTAAATCTGCCCTCAGTTTGTCCTGACAGGACCTGGCTGCGGGTTAAATCTGCCCTCAGTTTGTCCTGACAGGACCTGGCTGTGGGTTAAATCTGCCCTCAGTTTGTCCTGACAGGACCTGGCTGTGTTTCAGGCTACGACAGCGACGTGGCGCGGGAGAAGGTGGTGGATTACATCACTAAGATCTACTCTGCGAGCATCAGGAACATGACGGGAACCAGACCTCACCTACAGCACCGAGAAGTGCCTGGAGGAGAGGTACACACACACACACACACACACACACACACACACACACACACACCACACACACACACACAGTTTCCTGAATCCTGTTTCCTGTTTCCTGCTTCCTGCTTCCTGTCTCCTGCTTCCTGCCTCCTGCCTCCTGCCTCCTACCTCCTGCCTCCTGCCTCCTGCAGGCCTCCAGTGAGTCGTGCTGCTCCGCTGCCTGAGAAGCTTCTGAAGAACAACGTGAGCAAGAGAAGAAGCTGGTGGAGGTCAGTGCTTCATGTTATTCAGTAATCATTGAGTGAAATCTGTCCCCCTCTCAGTGGGTTGAAAGGTTTATCTTTTGTTCCTGGAGTTCAAAGCATTATTTCCAACTGTTCTCAAGATAAGACTTTATTTATCCCGAAGAAAGTTAAGATCCAGTTACAAAAATACAATAAACACAGCAGCATGGTCCCAGAGAGACTCAGGATGTTGAGAGTTCCTAGAGAGACTCAGGATGTTGAGAGTTCCCAGAGAGACTCAGGATGTTGAGAGTTCCCAGAGAGACTCAGGATGTTGAGAGTTCCCAGAGAGACTCAGGATGTTGAGAGTTCCTGTTCCCAGAGAGACTCAGGGTGTTGAGAGTTCCCAGAGAGACTCAGGATGTTGAGAGTTCCCAGAGAGACTCAGGATGTTGAGAGTTCCCAGACAGGATGTTGAGAGTTCCCAGAGAGACTCAGGATGTTGAGAGTTCCCAGAGAGACTCAGTTCCCAGTCTCTGAGCATCTGGCTGTGTTCAGGAGCTTGTGCTGGAGCACGTGTTCGGCTACAGAGGCTTCGACTGCCGCAACAACCTGCACTACCTGAACGACGGCAACGACATCATCTTCCACACCGCGGCCGCCGTCATCATCCAGAACCTGTCTGCCGGTCAGTGCACACACACACACACACACACACACACACACACACACACACACACACACACACACACCACACACACACACACACACACACACACAACACACACACACACACACACACACTCTCACACACACACACACACCAGCGTTGTTCATGATGAACTCTGCTGTTGACTTCCTGTTTCCTAACAGGAACGCAGAGTTTCTACCTGGAGCACACCGACGACATCCTGTGTCTGACCGTCAACCAGCATCCTAAATACCAAAACATCATCGCCACGGGACAGATCGGTGAGGCCAGTCACTTCCTGTTAGCTCATTCAGCTAGCTACAGTGTTAGCTTCTTCAGCTAGCTACAGTGTTAGCTTTTTCAGCTATCTACCCTTTTAGGTTCTTCAGCTACAATGTTAGGTTCTTCAGCTAGCTACAGTGTTAGCTTCTTCAGCTAGCTACAGTGTTAGCTTCTTCAGCTAACTACAGTGTTAGCTTCTTCATCTAGCTACAGTGTTAGCTTCTTCAGCTAGCTACAGTGTTAGCTTCTTCAGCTAGCTCCAGTGTTACAGACTTTCTGTTTCCACATATTAAAGCCATGTTTTTCTCATGCATGACCAAACTGCTTTTTGCCCATTGCCTTTCTTTTCTTTTCCACGGCTTCCTCATTGTCACGCCTCACCTCATCCCCAGGTGACCTCGCTGACCTGCCAGGTGAGTCCTGCTGCCTCTCATCGATCACCTGTTTACATGCTGAAGAGTTTAATGTGTTAACGTGTTAACGTGTTCCCGTGTCGTTGGCTGAGTAGAGGCGGAGGTGTTCGGTGAGTATCAGCGGTCTGTTTGTAGCTCCCCCCCCCCCCCCACAGGTCTGATGAAAACACTCTGGACTCCATTCACACTAACCACAGGAAACTGGACTTATAAAAACAAATTATCCTTTAAAGCAGGGGTTCAAACTCAAGGCCTGCGACTTCATGTTATGACTGCAAGAGTTTGCAAAGAATATAATGCGTTAATTATACGGTTACATGCTTTACTGAAGCACGTTGCCCATAAACTACATGTCCCACAATGCATCTCATTTTGTGACACTGAAGAGTCTTGCAATTATTTGCCCCAGACTTCTGCTTTCAGACGTAGTTAATTATGAAGTTATTACCCTATCTGATAATAATCCAATGCAGAGGCAGTCATGTGATATAATACATTATTTATATATATTAAATATTTATATATGTGTATTTATATAGTCTTAAAGTTACAACCGGCCCTTTGAGTGCAACCTTAATGCTGATGTGGCCCGTGGTGAAAGTGAGTTTGACCCCCCTGATTTAATGCAAGACACGACTTAGAACACTTTAAGAACCCGTTTCTATCACAGAAACATGAACATGTGATGAAGCCAGGTTCCTGCTTCATGTTGCTGACATGATTATGTTCTGATCTATAGAACATATGTGTAGGCTACTCCTTAGTGTGGATGGAGCTTCTGTAAACACAGTTTTCTAACGTCTCTGTTTTAGTGTGAGCATGGCCGTCGAGAAACTAAAGGAGAAGCCTTGATTAGCGGCAGCATGCTAAGCTAGCCGGGCTAACCTTAGTGTTACTGTAAGTTGGTGTTGTTGGTGGTAAGACTGTGATTCAGAGGGTCTTTATAAAGCAGGGTCTGATGGTGTGTTTAACTCATTACACATTATCCCGCGTACATTAGCCTTTGTTTCAAAGTAAGCACATGCTAAATGCTAAAACACCACTTTTAGCATTTCCTCTGTTACCTAAAACTCTTTCTCTATAATAAACAATTATCCAGGTTCCACAAAGCTAAAGTACCTCTTCCTGTTTAAATTAACGTTATTATTAGATTAAACCAAACGTAAAGGGCATGTTATTATACAAAAGGGCCTAAATCAGAGCCTTGGGGTACACCACAACAGATAGCAGAAGCTAATTATGCAAAAGGTGACGCTTTCCATTTCAGCAGTTTGCCACTCTCCAACTTCACTACCTGTGGGTTGGAGTTATTTCGCATCTTGACTTCAGAGACAGGATGTGATCGTGGCCTCAGGCGTGAATAAGGTTCTGTAACTGTGTTCAGACAGGATGTGATCATGGCCTCAGGCGTGAATAAGGTTCTGTAACTGTGTTCAGACAGGATGTGATCGTGGCCTCAGGCGTGAATAAGGTTCTCTGTTACTGTGTTCAGACAGGATGTGATCATGGCCTCAGGCGTGAATAAGGTTCTCTGTTACTGTGTTCAGACAGGATGTGATCGTGGCTTCAGGCGTGAATAAGGTTCTGTAACTGTGTTCAGACAGGATGTGATCGTGGCCTCAGGCGTGAATAAGGTTCTGTAACTGTGTTCAGACAGGATGTGATCGTGGCCTCAGGCGTGAATAAGGTTCTCTGTTACTGTGTTCAGACAGGATGTGATCGTGGCTTCAGGCGTGAATAAGGTTCTGTTACTGTGTTCAGACAGGATGTGATCGTGGCCTCAGGCGTGAATAAGGTTCTGTTACTGTGTTCAGACAGGATGTGATCATGGCCTCAGGCGTGAATAAGGTCTCTGTTACTGTGTTCAGACAGGATGTGATCATGGCCTCAGGCGTGAATAAGGTTCTGTAACTGTGTTCAGACAGGATGTGATCGTGGCCCCAGGCGTGAATAAGGTTCTCTGTAACTGTGTTCAGACAGGATGTGATCGTGGCCTCAGGCGTGAATAAGGTTCTGTAACTGTGTTCAGACAGGATGTGATCATGGCCTCAGGCGTGAATAAGGTTCTGTAACTGTGTTCAGACAGGATGTGATCGTGGCCTCAGGCGTGAATAAGGTTCTCTGTTACTGTGTTCAGACAGGATGTGATCGTGGCTTCAGGCGTGAATAAGGTTCTGTAACTGTGTTCAGACAGGATGTGATCGTGGCCTCAGGCGTGAATAAGGTTCTGTAACTGTGTTCAGACAGGATGTGATCGTGGCCTCAGGCGTGAATAAGGTTCTCTGTTACTGTGTTCAGACAGGATGTGATCGTGGCTTCAGGCGTGAATAAGGTTCTGTTACTGTGTTCAGACAGGATGTGATCGTGGCCTCAGGCGTGAATAAGGTTCTGTTACTGTGTTCAGACAGGATGTGATCATGGCCTCAGGCGTGAATAAGGTTCTCTGTTACTGTGTTCAGACAGGATGTGATCGTGGCCTCAGGTGTGAATAAGGTTCTCTGATACTGTGTTCAGACAGGATGTGATCGTGGCCTCAGGCGTGAATAAGGTTCTCTGTTACTGTGTTCAGACAGGATGTGATCGTGGCCTCAGGCGTGAATAAGGTTCTGTTACTGTGTTCAGACAGGATGTGATCGTGGCCCAGGCGTGAATAAGGTTCTCTGTTACTGTGTTCAGACAGGATGTGATCGTGGCCTCAGCGTGAATAAGGTTCTCTGTTACTGTGTTCAGACAGGATGTGATCGTGGCCCCAGGTGTGAATAAGGTTCTCTGTTACTGTGTTCAGACAGGATGTGATCGTGGCTTCAGGCGTGAATAAGGTTCTGTAACTGTGTTCAGACAGGATGTGATCGTGGCCCCAGGCGTGAATAAGGTTCTCTGTAACTGTGTTCAGACAGGATGTGATCGTGGCCTCAGGCGTGAATAAGGTTCTCTGTTACTGTGTTCAGACAGGATGTGATCGTGGCCCCAGGCGTGAATAAGGTTCTCTGTTACTGTGTTCAGACAGGATGTGATCGTGGCTTCAGGCGTGAATAAGGTTCTGTAACTGTGTTCAGACAGGATGTGATCGTGGCCCAGAGGCGTGAATAAGGTTCTCTGATACTGTGTTCAGACAGGATGTGATCGTGGCTTCAGGCGTGAATAAGGTTCTGTAACTGTGTTCAGACAGGATGTGATCGTGGCCTCAGGCGTGAATAAGGTTCTGTTACTGTGTTCAGACAGGATGTGATCGTGGCCTCAGGCCTGAATAAGGTTCTCTGTAACTGTGTTCAGACAGGATGTGATCGTGGCCTCAGGCGTGAATAAGGTTCTGTAACTGTGTTCAGACAGGATGTGATCGTGGCCTCAGGCGTGAATAAGGTTCTCTGATACTGTGTTCAGACAGGATGTGATCGTGGCCCCAGGCGTGAATAAGGTTCTGTAACTGTGTTCAGACAGGATGTGATCGTGGCCTCAGGCGTGAATAAGGTTCTCTGATACTGTGTTCAGACAGGATGTGATCGTGGCTTCAGGCGTGAATAAGGTTCTGTAACTGTGTTCAGACGGATGTGATCGTGGCCTCAGGCGTGAATAAGGTTCTCTGATACTGTGTTCAGACAGGATGTGATCGTGGCCTCAGGCGTGAATAAGGTTCTGTAACTGTGTTCAGACAGGATGTGATCGTGGCCTCAGGCGTGAATAAGGTTCTGTAACTGTGTTCAGACAGGATGTGATCGTGGCCCCAGGCGGAATAAGGTTCTGTAACTGTGTTCAGACAGGATGTGATCGTGGCCCCAGGCGTGAATAAGGTTCTCTGATACTGTGTTCAGACAGGATGTGATCATGGCCTCAGGTGTGAATAAGGTTCTGTAACTGTGTTCAGACAGGATGTGATCATGGCCTCAGGCGTGAATAAGGTTCTGTAACTGTGTTCAGACAGGATGTGATCGTGGCCTCAGGCGTGAATAAGGTTCTGTAACTGTGTTCAGACACAGGATGTGATCGTGGCTCAGGCGTGAATAAGGTTCTGTAACTGTGTTCAGACAGGATGTGATCGTGGCCTCAGGCGTGAATAAGGTTTCTCTGATACTGTGTTCAGACAGGATGTGATCGTGGCCCCAGGCGTGAATAAGGTTCTGTAACTGTGTTCAGACAGGATGTGATCGTGGCCTCAGGCGTGAATAAGGTTCTCTGATACTGTGTTCAGACAGGATGTGATCGTGGCTTCAGGCGTGAATAAGGTTCTGTAACTGTGTTCAGACAGGATGTGATCGTGGCCTCAGGCGTGAATAAGGTTCTCTGATACTGTGTTCAGACAGGATGTGATCGTGGCCTCAGGCGTGAATAAGGTTCTGTAACTGTGTTCAGACAGGATGTGATCGTGGCCTCAGGCGTGAATAAGGTTCTGTAACTGTGTTCAGACAGGATGTGATCGTGGCCCCAGGCGTGAATAAGGTTCTGTAACTGTGTTCAGACAGGATGTGATCGTGGCCCCAGGCGTGAATAAGGTTCTCTGATACTGTGTTCAGACAGGATGTGATCATGGCCTCAGGTGTGAATAAGGTTCTGTAACTGTGTTCAGACAGGATGTGATCATGGCCTCAGGCGTGAATAAGGTTCTGTAACTGTGTTCAGACAGGATGTGATCGTGGCCTCAGGTGTGAATAAGGTTCTGTAACTGTGTTCAGACAGGATGTGATCGTGGCCCCAGGCGTGAATAAGGTTCTCTGTAACTGTGTTCAGACAGGATGTGATCATGGCCTCAGGCGTGAATAAGGTTCTCTGTTACTGTGTTCAGACAGGATGTGATCGTGGCTTCAGGCGTGAATAAGGTTCTGTAACTGTGTTCAGACAGGATGTGATCGTGGCCTCAGGCGTGAATAAGGTTCTGTAACTGTGTTCAGACAGGATGTGATCGTGGCCTCAGGCGTGAATAAGGTTCTCTGTTACTGTGTTCAGACAGGATGTGATCATGGCCTCAGGCGTGAATAAGGTTCTCTGTTACTGTGTTCAGACAGGATGTGATCGTGGCTTCAGGCGTGAATAAGGTTCTGTAACTGTGTTCAGACAGGATGTGATCGTGGCCTCAGGCGTGAATAAGGTTCTGTAACTGTGTTCAGACAGGATGTGATCGTGGCCTCAGGCGTGAATAAGGTTCTCTGTTACTGTGTTCAGACAGGATGTGATCGTGGCTTCAGGCGTGAATAAGGTTCTGTTACTGTGTTCAGACAGGATGTGATCGTGGCCTCAGGCGTGAATAAGGTTCTGTTACTGTGTTCAGACAGGATGTGATCATGGCCTCAGGCGTGAATAAGGTTCTCTGTTACTGTGTTCAGACAGGATGTGATCGTGGCCCCAGGCGTGAATAAGGTTCTCTGTAACTGTGTTTCAGACAGGATGTGATCGTGGCCTCAGGCGTGAATAAGGTTGTAACTGTGTTCAGACAGGATGTGATCATGGCCTCAGGCGTGAATAAGGTTCTGTAACTGTGTTCAGACAGGATGTGATCGTGGCCTCAGGCGTGAATAAGGTTCTCTGTTACTGTGTTCAGACAGGATGTGATCGTGGCTTTCAGGCGTGAATAAGGTTCTGTAACTGTGTTCAGACAGGATGTGATCGTGGCCTCAGGCGTGAATAAGGTTCTGTAACTGTGTTCAGACAGGATGTGATCGTGGCCTCAGGCGTGAATAAGGTTCTCTGTTACTGTGTTCAGACAGGATGTGATCGTGGCTTCAGGCGTGAATAAGGTTCTGTTACTGTGTTCAGACAGGATGTGATCGTGGCCTCAGGCGTGAATAGGTTCTGTACTGTGTTCAGACAGGATGTGATCATGGCCTCAGGCGTGAATAAGGTTCTCTGTTACTGTGTTCAGACAGGATGTGATCGTGGCCTCAGGTGTGAATAAGGTTCTCTGATACTGTGTTTCAGACAGGATGTGATCGTGGCTCAGGCGTGATAAGGTTCTCTGTTACTGTGTTCAGACAGGATGTGATCGTGGCCTCAGGCGTGAATAAGGTTTGTTACTGTGTTCAGACAGGATGTGATCGGCCCCAGGCGTGAATAAGGTTCTCTGTTACTGTGTTCAGACAGGATGTGATCGTGGCCTCAGGCGTGAATAAGGTTCTCTGTTACTGTGTTCAGACAGGATGTGATCGTGGCCCCAGGTGTGAATAAGGTTCTCTGTTACTGTGTTCAGACAGGATGTGATCGGCTTCAGGCGTGAATAAGGTTCTGTAACTGTGTTCAGACAGGATGTGATCGTGGCCCCAGGCGTGAATAAGGTTCTCTGTAACTGTGTTCAGACAGGATGTGATCGTGGCCTCAGGCGTGAATAAGGTTCTCTGTTACTGTGTTCAGACAGGATGTGATCGTGGCCCCAGGCGTGAATAAGGTTCTCTGTTACTGTGTTCAGACAGGATGTGATGTGTCTTCAGGCGTGAATAAGGTTCTGTAACTGTGTTCAGACAGGATGTGATCGTGGCCCAGAGGCGTGAATAAGGTTCTCTGATACTGTGTTCAGACAGGATGTGAGTGGCTTCAGGCGTGAATAAGGTTCTGTAACTGTGTTCAGACAGGATGTGATCGTGGCCTCAGGCGTGAATAAGGTTCTGTTACTGTGTCAGACAGGATGTGATCGTGGCCTCAGGCCTGAATAAGGTTCTCTGTAACTGTGTTCAGACAGGATGTGATCGTGGCCTCAGGCGTGAATAAGGTTCTGTAACTGTGTTCAGACAGGATGTGATCGTGGCCTCAGGCGTGAATAAGGTTCTCTGATACTGTGTTCAGACAGGATGTGATCGTGGCCCCAGGCGTGAATAAGGTTCTGTAACTGTGTTCAGACAGGATGTGATCGTGGCCTCAGGCGTGAATAAGGTTCTCTGATACTGTGTTCAGACAGGAGTGATCGGGCCTCAGGCGTGAATAAGGTTCTGTTACTGTGTTCAGACAGGATGTGATCGTGGCCTCAGGCGTGAATAAGGTTCTCTGATACTGTGTTCAGACAGGATGTGATCGTGGCCTCAGGCGTGAATAAGGTTTCTGTAACTGTGTTCAGACAGGATGTGATCGTGGCCTCAGGCGTGAATAAGGTTCTGTAACTGTGTTCAGACAGGATGTGATCGTGGCCCAGGCGTGAATAAGGTTCTGTAACTGTGTTCAGACAGGATGTGATCGTGGCCCCAGGCGTGAATAAGGTTCTCTGATACTGTGTTCAGACAGGATGTGATCATGGCCTCAGGTGTGAATAAGGTTCTGTAACTGTGTCAGACAGGATGTGATCATGGCCTCAGGCGTGAATAAGGTTCTGTAACTGTGTTCAGACAGGATGTGATCGTGGCCTCAGGTGTGAATAAGGTTCTGTAACTGTGTTCAGACAGGATGTGATCGTGGCCCCAGGCGTGAATAAGGTTCTCTGTAACTGTGTTCAGACAGGATGTGATCGTGGCCTCAGGCGTGAATAAGGTTCTGTAACTGTGTTCAGACAGGATGTGATCATGGCCTCAGGCCTGAATAAGGTTCTGTAACTGTGTTCAGACAGGATGTGATCGTGGCCTCAGGCGTGAATAAGGTTCTGTAACTGTGTTCAGACAGGATGTGATCGTGGCCTCAGGCGTGAATAAGGTTCTGTAACTGTGTTCAGACAGGATGTGATTGTGGCCTCAGGCGTGAATAAGGTTCTGTAACTGTGTTCAGACAGGATGTGATCATGGCCTCAGCGTGAATAAGGTTCTGTAACTGTGTTCAGACAGGATGTGATCGTGGCCTCAGGCGTGAATAAGGTTCTGTAACTGTGTTCAGACAGGATGTGATCGTGGCCCCAGGCGTGAATAAGGTTCTGTAACTGTGTTCAGACAGGATGTGATCGTGGCCCCAGGCGTGAATAAGGTTCTCTGATACTGTGTTCAGACAGGATGTGATCATGGCCTCAGGTGTGAATAAGGTTCTGTAACTGTGTTCAGACAGGATGTGATCATGGCCTCAGGTGTGAATAAGGTTCTGTAACTGTTTCAGACAGGATGTGATCGTGGCCTCAGGCGTGAATAAGGTTCTCTGATACTGTGTTCAGACAGGATGTGATCGTGGCCTCAGGCGTGAATAAGGTTCTGTTACTGTGTTCAGACAGGATGTGATCGTGGCCTCAGGCGTGAATAAGGTTCTCTGATACTGTGTTCAGACAGGATGTGATCGTGGCCTCAGGCGTGAATAAGGTTCTGTAACTGTGTTCAGACAGGATGTGATCGTGGCCTCAGGCGTGAATAAGGTTCTGTAACTGTGTTCAGACAGGATGTGATCGTGGCCCCAGGCGTGAATAAGGTTCTGTAACTGTGTTCAGACAGGATGTGATCGTGGCCCCAGGCGTGAATAAGGTTCTCTGATACTGTGTTCAGACAGGATGTGATCATGGCCTCAGGTGTGAATAAGGTTCTGTAACTGTGTTCAGACAGGATGTGATCATGGCCTCAGGCGTGAATAAGGTTCTGTAACTGTGTTCAGACAGGATGTGATCGTGGCCTCAGGTGTGAATAAGGTTCTGTAACTGTGTTCAGACAGGATGTGATCGTGGCCCCAGGCGTGAATAAGGTTCTCTGTAACTGTGTTCAGACAGGATGTGATCGTGGCCTCAGGCGTGAATAAGGTTCTGTAACTGTGTTCAGACAGGATGTGATCATGGCCTCAGGCGTGAATAAGGTTCTGTAACTGTGTTCAGACAGGATGTGATCATGGCCTCAGGCGTGAATAAGGTTCTGTAACTGTGTTCAGACAGGATGTGATCGTGGCCCCAGGCCTGAATAAGGTTCTGTAACTGTGTTCAGATGCAGTTTAGAGGTTCCTCTCTGAATCCCAAACACTCACCAGTTTCTCTGTTGAATAAGCATGTCGGTCCCTAAGAGTAGAACCTGGTCCTTAAATATAAGATGGTTCCCCCCCATCTCCCCCCTCTTGAATATTAGCCTGTTAGTCTCCCTGATACTCAGCACCTCCTCTCCTCGGTTCCTTTGGTTCTCCTTCCTTACCTCCTCTGTCCTTGAATCCTTGGCTCTCTGGTTCCTTGGCCCATAAACTCTTTCATTTTGTGTTTACGTTGTTCTGCTGTTTCTCTGTTCTTGGTTCCTTACTAAGTGCTTCATTTCTTAAGTTTCCCCAGTCCTTTTCTGCTCATTACCTTGGGTTCCTCGCCTTTTGGTTCCTTAAAACCTTCCCTTGTGTTGTTCCACAGTGCCTGAGCACCTGACTCTTGTGTTTTTAAGTCCAATAGTTGCTATGTTCCCAAATCCTATGTGTATTTGGTATCTACGTCCTATGTGTATCTAGTCATTAGGTTCCTTTGTCTTTTTGGAACTTAGTTTCCTTAGTCCAATGGTTGTTAGGTTCCTCAGTCCTATGTTTTTTTGTTTCCTAAGTTATATGGGACCAGGTTCCTAAGTCCCACCGTGCCGCCGTAAGTCCTCTGGTCCAAGGTTCCTTGAATCCTTAGGTCCTGTGTTAAGAGATGCTTCGGTTCCTAGTTCTTCATGCTCTGTTCTATGTTCCTAGTTCTTCAGTGCTCTGGTTCTATGTCTCTGGTTCTCCCCCACAGGCCTCTCTCCCTCCATCCATGTGTGGGATGCCCTCACTAAGCAGACGCTCTCCATCCTGCGCTGCTCTCATGCAAAGGCGTGGGCTACGTTAACTTCAGCGCCACAGGAAAGCTGCTGCTGTCCGTGGGGGTGGAGCCTGAACACACCATCACCGTGTGGAGGTGGCAGGAAGGTACGTGGAGCCTGAACACACCATCACTGTGTGGAGGTGGCAGGAAGGTACGTGGAGCCTGAACACACCATCACTGTGTGGAGGTGGCAGGAAGGTAGGTGGAGCCTGAACACACCATCACTGTGTGGAGGTGGCAGGAAGGTAGGTGGAGCCTGAACACACCATCACCGTGTGGAGGTGGCAGGAAGGTACGTGGAGCCTGAACACCCATCACTGTGTGGAGGTGGCAGGAAGGTAGGTAGGAGCCTGAACACACCATCACCGTGTGGAGGTGGCAGGAAGGTAGGTGGAGCCTGAACACACCATCACCGTGTGGAGGTGGCAGGAAGGTAGGTGGAGCCTGAACACACCATCACCGGTGGAGGTGGCAGGAAGGTAGGTGGAGCCTGAACACACCATCACCGTGTGGAGGTGGCAGGAAGGTAGGTGGAGCCTGAACACACCATCACCGTGTTGAGGTGGCAGGAAGGTAGGTGGAGCCTGAACACACCATCACTGTGTGGAGGTGGCAGGAAGGTAGGTGGAGCCTGAACACACCATCACCGTGTGGAGGTGGCAGGAAGGTAGGTGGAGCCTGAACACACCATCACCGTGTGGAGGTGGCGTATCATGTACTCTAAATGCACCACAGAGTACCACCTCTCTGAAGCTGCCCTCTGCCCCCCCCCCCCAGGTACCAAGGTGACCTGTAAAGGCGGCCATGCTGAGCGGATCTTCGTGGTGGAGTTCAGACCGGACTCAGACACCCAGTTTGTGTCGGTGGGAATCAAACACATCAAGTTCTGGACCCTGGGGGCGGCTCGCTGTTACAAGAAGGGAGTGATCGGAGTGTGGAGGACGGCCGCATGCAGACCATGCTGTCCGTGGCCTCGGTGCTGTAAGTTCAACTCCTACCATTTATAGGCATATATTATGGGTCTCAGATATATACAAATATTTAAAAAACATGTCGATGATGTGTTTTGCTCAAAATACCAAAACACGTCTCATTGTTTCTGACAGCAACGTTTCTGATTGGCCCGTGGGTGTAAAGCCCGCCCACATTTGGGTAATGTCGTCATGACGCAGCAAATCTGGATCAGCTCCGTTGTTCCCCGTTTTTAGAGATGTGGGTACGGAGGAAAAGAGAGAGGGGTTTATTTCCTGACTCTTGTGAGTCTCCTGACACACCGGGGAGACACGGGGACACACCGGGGACACACCGGGGACACATGGTGATGTAGAGAAGACATCACTTTGAGAGTCTCCTGACACACCGGGGGACACACCGGGGATACACCGGGGACACACCGGGGACATACCGGGGACACATGGTGATGTAGAGAAGACATCACTTTGAGAGTCTCCTGACACACCGGGGACACATGGTGATGTAGAGAAGACATCACTTTGTGAGTCTCCTGACACACGGGGACAATGGTGATGTAGAGAAGACATCACTTTGTGAGTCTCCTGACACACCGGGGACACATGGTGATGTAGAGAAGACATCACTTGTGAGTCTCCTGACACACCGGGGACACATGGTGATGTAGAGAAGACATCACTTTGAGAGTCTCCTGACACACCGGGGACACATGGTGATGTAGAGAAGACATCACTTAGAGAGTCTCCTGACACACCGGGGACACATGGTGATGTAGAGAAGACATCACTTTGAGAGTCTCCTGACACACCGGGGACACATGGTGATGTAGAGAAGACATCACTTTGAGAGTCTCCTGACACACCGGGGACACATGGTGATGTAGAGAAGACATCACTTAGTGAGTCTCCTGACACACCGGGGACACATGGTGATGTAGAGAAGACATCACTATGTGAGTCTCCTGACACACGGGGACACATGGTGATGTAGAGAAGACATCACTAGAGAGTCTCCTGACACACCGGGGACACATGGTGATGTAGAGAAGACATCACTATGTGAGTCTCCTGACACACCGGGGACACATGGTGAGTAGAGAAGACATCACTTAGTGAGTCTCCTGACACACCGGGGACACATGGTGATGTAGAGAAGACATCAGAAAGTGACTTTTGCATGATAGGAGACCTTTAAATCTCTTCTCACATGAACTCTGTCAGGTTTCTATTCTCCTGATGGCTCAGTGTCTGTCTCCTCCAGAACAACCTGACGTTCACCGGCGCCATCAACGGAGACGTGTTCGTGTCGGGAGCACTTCCTGGTGCGCGTGGTGGCGAAGGCGCACAGCGGCCCGGTGTTCACGATGTACACCACGCTGAGGGACGGCCTGATCGTCACCGGGGGGAAGGAGAGGCCGTGAGTAAAGACATTCAGAAGTGTCATCCTGCTAAAATAATGGTTAGCGTAGCATACAAATCAGTGTCAAAATCTGCAGGAGAGATACAAACGTTAGCTGTCAACTGTTAGCTGTCAACTGTTAGCTGTCAACTGTTAGCTGTTAACTGTTAGCTGTTAACCGTTAGCTGTTAGCTGTTTGCCGTTAGCTGTTAGCCGTTAGCTGTTAACCGTTAGCTGTCCGCTGTTGGCCGGTACCTGTTAGCCGTTAGCTGTCCGCTGTTAACCGTTAGCTGTCCGCTGTTAACCGTTAGCCGTCCGCTGTTAGCCGTTAGCCGTCCGCTGTTAACCGTTGGCTGTCCGCTGTTAACCGTTAGCTGTCCGCTGTTAGCCGTTAGCTGTTAACCGTTAGCCGTCCGCTGTTAGCCGTTAGCTGTTAGCTGTTAGCCGTTAGCTGTTAGCTACTAGTAGCACTCAGGAGTTCCATAGATTCGCATTATGTTGCGTTCAAGGTTTTTCAGTTAAATGAATACCTGTCCAAGTGTTCAATGCTATCTTGTGAAATGTAGTTTTAATGAGAGGCTGGAGATGCTTTCACAACAATATAAAACAGATGATAGAAGATTTAATGACCGGTTTAACTTCCTGTCAGAAACCAGTATGCTAACGCTAATAATGGAGAGTATGCTAATTACATGGGATCATTGGTATTTATAGTGTTAGTCTTCACTGGGATTGCCTTTGACC
This sequence comes from Trematomus loennbergii, assembly GCA_012861695.1. NCBI lineage: Eukaryota > Metazoa > Chordata > Actinopteri > Perciformes > Nototheniidae > Trematomus > Trematomus loennbergii. Next base: position 50,553 of record JAAOOA010001351.1, on the reverse strand, counting down.
ACTAGATCTCTGCTTCATGTACCTGTGTGTGATGGACAGCTGTAGAGTGGTGTGTTCAGGTGTAGAGAGTAACGTGGTGTGTTCAGGTGTAGTGAGTAACGTGGTGTCAGGTGTAGTGAGTAACGTGGTGTGTTCAGGTGTAGTGTGTTCGGTGTAGTGAGTAACGTGGTGTGTTAGGTGTAGTGTTTCAGGTGTAGTGAGTAATGCTGCTGTGTTCAGGTGTAGAGAGTAACGTGGTGTGTTCAGGTGTAGTGAGTAACGTGGTGTGATCAGCTGTAGTGAGTAACGTGGTGTGTTCAGGTTAGTGAGTAACGTGGTGTGTTCAGGTGTAGTGAGTAACGTGGTGTGTTCAGGTGTAGTGAGTAACGTGGTGTGTTCAGGTGTAGAGAGTAACGTGGTGTTCAGGTGTATTCAGGTGTAGTGAGTAACGTGGTGTGTTCAGGTGTAGTGAGTAACGTGGTGTGTTCAGGTGTAGTGAGTAACGTGGTGTGTTCAGGTGTAGTGAGTACGTGGTGTGATCAGGTGTAGAGAGTAACGTGGTGTGTTCAGGTGTAGTGAGTAACGTGGTGTGTTCAGGTGTAGTGAGTAACGTGGTGTGTTCAGGTATAGAGAGTAACGTGGTGTGTTCAGGTGTAGTGAGTAATGCTGCTGTGTTCAGGTGTAGTGAGTAACGTGGTGTGTTCAGGTGTAGAGAGTAACGTGGTGTGATCAGCTGTAGTGAGTAACGTGGTGTGTTCAGGTATAGTGAGTAACGTGGTGTGTTCAGGTGTAGTGAGTAACGTGGTGTGTTCAGGTGTAGTGAGTAACGTGGTGTGTTCAGGTGTAGAGAGTAACGTGGTGTGTTCAGGTGTAGTGAGTAACGTGGTGTGTTCAGGTGTAGTGAGTAATGCTGCTGTGTTCAGGTGTAGAGAGTAACGTGGTGTGTTCAGGTGTAGTGAGTACGTGGTGTGATCAGCTGTAGTGAGTAACGTGGTGTGTTCAGGTATAGTGAGTAACGTGTGTGTTCAGGTGTAGTGAGTAACGTGGTGTGTTCAGGTGTAGTGAGTAACGTGGTGTGTTCAGGTGTAGAGAGTAACGTGGTGTGTTCAGGTGTATTCAGGTGTAGTGAGTAACGTGGTGTGTTCAGGTGTAGTGAGTAACGTGGTGTGTTCAGGTGTAGTGAGTAACGTGGTGTGTTCAGGTGTAGTGAGTAACGTGGTGTGATCAGGTGTAGAGTAACGTGGTGTGTTCAGGTGTAGTGAGTAACGTGTGTGTTCAGGTGTAGTGAGTAACGTGGTGTGTTCAGGTATAGAGAGTAACGTGGTGTGTTCAGGTGTAGTGAGTAATGCTGCTGTGTTCAGGTGTAGTGAGTAACGTGTGTGTTCAGGTGTAGTGAGTAATGCTGCTGTGTTCAGGTGTAGTGAGTAACGTGGTGTGTTCAGGTGTAGAGAGTAACGTGGTGTGTTCAGGGTAGTGAGTAATGCTGCTGTGTTCAGGTGTAGTGAGTAACGTGGTGTGTTCAGGTGTAGAGAGTAACGTGGTGTGTTCAGGTGTAGTGAGTAATGCTGCTGTGTTCAGGTGTAGTGAGTAACGTGGTGTGTTCAGGTGTAGTGAGAACGTGGTGTGTTCAGGTGTAGTGAGTAACGTGGTGTGTTCAGGTGTAGAGAGTAACGTGGTGTGTTCAGGTGTAGTGAGTAACGTGGTGTGTTCAGGTGTAGTGAGTAATGCTGCTGTGTTCAGGTATAGAGAGTAACGTGCTGTGTTCAGGTGTAGTGAGTAATGCTGCTGTGTTCAGGTATAGAGAGTAACGTGCTGTGTTCAGGTGTAGTGAGTAATGCTGCTGTGTTCAGGTGTAGTGAGTAACGTGGTGTGTTCAGGTGTAGAGAGTAACGTGGTGTGTTCAGGTGTAGTGAGTAATGCTGCTGTGTTCAGGTGTAGTGAGTAACGTGGTGTGTTCAGGTGTAGTGAGTAACGTGGTGTGTTCAGGTGTAGTGAGTAACGTGGTGTGTTCAGGTGTAGAGAGTAACGTGGTGTGTTCAGGTGTAGTGAGTAACGTGGTGTGTTCAGGTGTAGTGAGTAACGTGGTGTGTTCAGGTGTAGTGAGTAACGTGGTGTGTTCAGGTGTAGTGAGTAACGTGGTGTGTTCAGGTGTAGAGAGTAACGTGGTGTGATCAGGTGTAGTGAGTAACGTGGTGTGTTCAGGTGTAGAGAGTAACGTGGTGTGTTCAGGTGTAGAGAGTAACGTGGTGTGTTCAGGTGTAGAGAGTAACGTGGTGTGATCAGGTGTAGTGAGTAACGTGGTGTGTTCAGGTGTAGAGAGTAACGTGGTGTGTTCAGGTGTAGTGAGTAACGTGGTGTGTTCAGGTGTAGAGAGTAACGTGGTGTGATCAGGTGTAGTGAGTAACGTGGTGTGTTCAGGTGTAGAGAGTAACGTGGTGTGTTCAGGTGTAGTGAGTAACGTGGTGTGTTCAGGTGTAGTGAGTAACGTGGTGTGTTCAGGTGTAGTGTGTTCAGGTGTAGTGAGTAACGTGGTGTGTTCAGGTGTAGAGAGTAACGTGGTGTGTTCAGGTGTAGTGAGTAACGTGGTGTGTTCAGGTGTAGAGAGTAACGTGGTGTGTTCAGGTGTAGAGAGTAACGTGGTGTGTTCAGGTGTAGTGAGTAACGTGGTGTGTTCAGGTGTAGAGAGTAACGTGGTGTGTTCAGGTGTAGAGAGTAACGTGGTGTGTTCAGGTGTAGAGAGTAACGTGGTGTGTTCAGGTGTAGAGAGTAACGTGGTGTGTTCAGGTGTAGTGAGTAACATGGTGTGTTCAGGTGTAGTGTGTTCAGGTGTAGAGAGTAACGTGGTGTGATCAGGTGTAGTGAGTAACGTGGTGTGTTCAGGTGTAGTGTGTTCAGGTGTAGTGAGTAACGTGGTGTGTTCAGGTGTAGTGTGTCAGGTGTAGTGAGTAATGTGGTGTGTTCAGGTGTAGTGTGTTCAGGTGTAGTGAATAACGTGGTGTGTTCAGGTGTAGTGTGTTCAGGTGTAGAGAGTAACGTGGTGTGATCAGGTGTAGTGAATAACGTGGTGTGTTCAGGTGTAGTGTGTTCAGGTGTAGAGAGTAACGTGGGTGTTCAGGTGTAGTGTGTTCAGGTGTAGTGAGTAACGTGGTGTGTTCAGGTGTAGTGTGTTCAGGTGTAGTGAGTACGTGGTGTGTTCAGGTGTAGTGTGTTCAGGTGTAGTGAGTAACGTGGTGTGTTAGGTGTAGGAGTAATGCGCTGTGATCAGGTGTAGAGAGTAACGTGGTGTGTTCAGGTGAGGAGTACGTGTGTTCAGGTGTAGAGAGTAACGTGGTGGTTCAGGTGTAGAGAGTAACGTGGTGTGTTCAGGTGTAGAGAGTAACGTGGTGTGTTCAGTGTAGAGAGTAACGTGGTGTGTTCAGGTGTAGTGAGTAACGTGGTGTGTTCAGGTGTAGAGAGTAACGTGGTGTGTTCAGGTGTAGAGAGTAACGTGGTGTGTTCAGGTGTAGAGAGTAACGTGGTGTGTTCAGGTGTAGAGAGTAACGTGGTGTGTCAGGTGTAGAGAGTAACGTGGTGTGTTCAGGTGTAGAGAGTAACGTGGGGTGTTCAGGGTAGTGAGTAACGTGGTGTGTTCAGGTGTAGAGAGTAACGTGGTGTGTCAGGTGTAGTGAGTAACGTGGTGTGTTCAGGTGTAGTGAGTAATGCTGCTGTGTTCAGGACGAAGGAGGGTGGAGCGGTGAAGCTGTGGGACCAGGAGATGAAACGCTGCAGAGCCTTCCAGCTGGAGAGGGTCAGCCGGTGGAGAACGTGAGGTCCGTCTGCAGGGGGAAGGTACGGCTCTAAATTCTTCATGATCATGTAGCAGCTACAGTGGAGATATGGAGATAACAACTGGAGCCTCCTCCAACAGAGCAACATGAATATATATAGAATAATAAACACAGATCAAATAGTGCCAGAAGAGTAGATGGAATGATATATAGATAAATAATTAGCAAGATGCAAACAGATGAATGTTCTGGATGTGCTTCAAAGGTTCAGGTGTTTGATAGTCTTATGTGGGATGAAACTGTCTCTGAGTCTGGTGGTTTTAGTCCTGATGCTCCTTCTCTGAGGACCCCTGTTGAGACCCTGTGAGTCCAGAGGTGTTCCTGACCTCCTCTCTGTCCTCAGGGGAAGATCCTGGTAGGCACGAAAGACGGGGAGATCATCGAGGTGGGGGAGAAGAACGCCGCCTCCAACACCATGATCAACGGCCACACTCAGGGGGGCATCTGGGGGCTCGCCGCCCACCCCTTCAAAGACGTCTTCATCTCGCCAGCGACGATGGCACCATCCGCATCTGGGACCTGGCCGACAAGGTCTGTGTCCTTTATTCTTTATTCTTTCCTCTTCATCAGGATCCCCGTCAGCAGAGAGGGCAAACGTACACACATCCCTTACTCAAGTAGACGTACACACATCCCTTACTCAGGTAGACGTACACACATCCCTTACTCAAGTAGACGTACACACATCCCTTACTCAGGTAGAAGTACACACATCCCTTACTCGAGTAGACGTACACACATCCCTTACTCGAGTAGACGTACACACATCCCTTACTCGAGTAGACGTACACACATCCCTTACTCAAGTAGAAGTACACACATCCCTTACTCAAGTAGACGTACACACATCCCTTACTCAAGTAGAAGTACACACATCCCTTACTCAAGTAGACGTACACACATCCCTTACTCAAGTAGACGTACACACATCCCTTACTCAAGTAGACGTACACACATCCCTTACTCAAGTAGACGTACACACATCCCTTACTCGAGTAGACGTACACACATCCCTTACTCGAGTAGACGTACACACATCCCTTACTCAAGTAGAAGTACACACATCCCTTACTCAAGTAGACGTACACACATCCCTTACTCAAGTAGAAGTACACACATCCTTACTCAAGTAGACGTACACACATCCCTTACTCAAGTAGAACGTACACACATCCCTTACTCAAGTAGAAGTACACATCCCTTACTCAAGTAGAAGTACACACATCCCTTACTCAAGTAGACGTACACATCCCTTACTCAAGTAGAAGTACACACATCCCTTACTCAAGTAGAAGTACACACATCCCTTACTCAAGTAGACGTACACACATCCCTTACTCAAGTAGACGTACACACATCCCTACTCAAGTAGAAGTACACACATCCCTTACTCAAGTAGAAGTACACATCCTTACTCAAGTAGACGTACACACATCCCTTACTCAAGTAGACGTACACACATCCCTTACTCAAGTAGACGTACACACATCCCTTACTCAGGTAGAAGTACACACATCCCTTACTCAAGTAGAAGTACACAATCCCTTACTCAAGTAGAAGTACACACATCCTTTACTCAGTAGACGTACACACATCCCTTACTCAGGTAGAAGTACACACACCTTACTCAGGTTAGAAGTACACACATCCCTTACTCAAGTAGAAGTACACACATCCCTTACTCAGGTAGAAGTACACACATCCCTTACTCAAGTAGAAGTACACACATCCCTTACTCAAGTAGAAGTACACACATCCCTTACTCAAGTAGAAGTACACACATCCCTTACTCAAGTAGAAGTACACACATCCCTTACTCAAGTAGAAGTACACACATCCTTTACTCAAGTAGACATACACACATCCCTTAATCAAGTAGAAGTACACACATCCCTTACTCAGGTAGAAGTACACACATCCTTACTCAAGTAGAAGTACACACATCCCTTACTCAAGTAGAAGTACACACATCCTTACTCAAGTAGACGTACACACATCCTTACTCAAGTAGAAGTACACACATCCCTTACTCAAGTAGAAGTACACACACCCTTATCAAGTAGAAGTACACACATCCCTTACTCAGGTAGAAGTACACATCCCTTACTCAAGTAGAAGTACACACATCCCTTACTCAAGTAGAAGTACACACATCCCTTACTCAGGTAGAAGTACACACATCCTTATCAAGTAGAAGTACACACATCCCTTACTCAAGTAGAAGTACACACATCCCTTACTCAAGTAGACGTACACACATCCCTTACTCAAGTAGACGTACACACATCCCTTACTCAAGTAGACGTACACACATCCCTTACTCAAGTAGAAGTACCCACATCCCTTACTCAAGTAGAAGTACACACATCCCTTACTCAAGTAGAAGTACACACATCCCTTACTCAAGTAGAAGTACACACATCCCTTACTCAAGTAGAAGTACACACATCCCTACTCAAGTAGAAGTACACCACATCCCTTACTCAAGTAGAAGTACACACATCCCTTATCAAGTAGAAGTACACACATCCCTTACTCAAGTAGAAGTACACACATGATGGATACACGGAACAAATGTGAGATTTGTGTTCAACATGTAAGAAGTAGAAAGTACAGTATTTGGGTTCAACATGTAAGAAGTAGAAAGTACAGGTATTTGTGTTCAACAGTGAGAAGTAGAAAGTACAGGTATTGTGTTCAACATGTAAGAAGTAGAAAGTACAGGTATTGAGTTCAACATGTAAGAAGTAGAAAGTACAGGTATTTGTGTTCAACATGTAAGAAGTAGAAAGTACAGGTATTTGTGTTCAACATGTAAGAAGTAGAAAGTACAGGTATTTGAGTTCAAAGTGTAAGAAGTAGAAAGTACAGGTATTTGGGTTCAACATGTAAGAAGTAGAAAGTACTGGTATTTGAGTTCAACATGTAAGAAGTAGAAAGTACAGGTATTTGTGTCAACATGTAAGAAGTAGAAGTACAGGTATTTGAGTTCAACATGTAAGAAGTAGAAAGTACAGGTATTTGAGTTAACATGTAAGAAGTAGAAAGTACAGGTATTTGTGTTCAACATGTAAGAAGTAGAAAGTACAGGTATTTGTGTTCAACATGTAAGAAGTAGAAAGTACAGGTATTTGTGTTCAACATGTAGAAGAGAAAGTACAGGTATTTGAGTTCAAGTGTAAGAAGTAGAAAGTACAGGTATTTGAGTTCAAAGTGTAAGAAGTAGATGGCCATTCCAGGACAACAGTACATTTCATTAAGGTTACACTTATTAAGCTTTAAAGGTCACCTTATGCAAAATCCTCTTCTTCATGTCTCTTCTACATCAACATGTGTCCCCTCTTCTTCATGTCTCTTCTTCATCAACATGTGTCCCCTCTCTTCATGTCTCTTCTTCATCAAACATGTGTCCCCTCTTCTTCATGTTTCTTCTACATCAACATGTGTCCCCTCTTCTTCATGTTTTTCTTCATCAACATGTGTCCCCTCTTCTTCATGTCTCTTCTTCATCAACATGTGTCCCTCTTCTTCATGTCTCTTCTCATCAAATGTGTCCCCTCTTCTTCATGTCTCTTCTTCATCAACATGTGTCCCCTCTTCTTCATGTCTCTTCTTCATCAACATGTGTCCCCTCTTCTTCATGTCTCTTCTTCATCAACATGTGTCCCCTCTTCTTCATGTCTCTTCTACATCAACATGTGTCCCCTCTTCTTCATGTCTCTTCTACATCAACATGTGTCCCCTCTCTCATGTCTCTTCTACATCAAATGTGTCCCTCTTCTTCATGTCTCTTCTCATCAACATGTGTCCCCTCTTCTTCATGTCTCCTTGTGAGACTGACCGTTGAGCGGCCCGACCAAGAAAGAGACTCTCTCTTTCCACAGAGGGGACACGTGTCTCTCTACATCAACATGTAGAAAATACATATGCATTTACTTACAGACTGTCTTTTCTTAAAGAGGGAGAACGGTGTCTGTATGGAAGAGTTCCTCACATGTTGTGTGTGTTGGGAAGTGTTCCTCACATGTTGTTGTTGTTGTGTTGTCAGAAACTGCTGAACAAGGTGAGTCTGGGCCACCCTGCTAAGTGCACGTCCTACAGTCCTAACGGGGAGATGGTTTCCATCGGGATGGAGAACGGAGAGTTCATCGTTCTGCTCGTCAACTCTCTGACCGTGTGGGGCAAGAAGAGAGACCGCAGCGCCGCCATCCAGGACATCAGGTGCGCTCTCTACTCTATATACTGGATCTATACTGTACATCTATATACTGTGGATCTATAGATCATATATGTATATATCTGAGGGATAATGTGCGTATGGTATTCTGAAGAGCAGAAATGAGGGAAAAGCTGAAAGGCTCAACCCACAGATGAATAAGTGATAATATAACTTTATACAATACTTTGATGGGGGCGCTGTTTAACCCTCTCAGTATATCATATACTTTATATCACATGATATACCTGAATACACTTATATCACATGATATTGTATACACTTATATCACATGATATACCTGTATACACTTTATATCACACGATATACCTGTATACACTTTATATCACATGATATACCTGTGTATATTATATCATGATATACCTGTATAACTTTATATACATGATATACCTGTATATACTTTATATTACATGATATACCTGTATATACTTTATATCACATGATATACCTGTATATACTTTATATTACATTATATACCTGTATATACTTTATATCACATGATATACCTGTGTATACTTTATATCACATGATATACCTGTATATACTTTATATCACATGATATACCTGTATATACTTTATATTACATTATATACCTGTATATACTTATATCACATGATATACTTGGTATACACTTTATATCACATGATATACCTGTATACACTTTATATCACATGATATACCTGTGTATACTTTATATCACATGATATACCTGTATATACTTTATATCACATGATATACCTGTATATACTTTATATTACATTATATACCTGTATATACTTTATATCACATGATATACCTGTATATATTTATATCACATTATATACCTGTATATACTTTATATCACATGATATACCTGTATATACTTTATATTACATTATATACCTGTATATACTTTATATCACATGATATACTTGTATATACTTTATATCACATTATATACCTGTATACTTTATATCACATGATATACTTGTAACACTTGTATGTCCAGGTTCAGTCCTGATAACCGGTTCCTGGCGGTGGGTTCTCTGGAGAGCGCGGTGGATTCTACGACCTGTCTCTGGGCCCAGCTCTGAACCGGGTCGGGTACTGCAAGGACCTCCCGGGGTCCGTGCTCCAGTGGACTTCTCTGCTGACAGCAGCACATCCAGGTGGAGACCCCCAGCATTCACAACATTCCCAATCACAACATTCCCATTCCCCCCATTCCCAATCCCCCCATTCCCAATCCCACCATTCCCAATCCCCCATTCCAAATCCCACCATTCCCAATCCCACCATTCCCATCCCCCCTTCCCAATCCCACCATTCCCAATCCCCCTTCCCATTCCCCCCATTCCCAATCCCACCATTCCCAATCCCCCCATTCCCATTCCCCCATTCCCAATCCCCCCATTCCCAATCCCACTATTCCCAATCCCACCTTCCCATCCCCCATTCCCAATCCCCCCATTCCCAATCCCACCATTCCCAATCCCCTATTCCCATTCCCCCCATTCCCAATCCCCCCATTCCCAATCAACCCATTCCCAATCCCCCCATTCCCAATCCCCCATTCCCATTCCCCCCATTCCCAATTCCCCCATTCCCAATCCCCCCTTCCAATCCCCCATTCCCATTCCCCCCATTCCCAATCCCACCATTCCCAATCCCACCATTCCCAATCCCACCATTCCCAATCCCCCCATTCCCAATCCCCCCATTCCCATTCCCCCCATTCCCATTCCCCCCATCCCAATTCCCCCATTCCAATCCCACCCTTCCCAATCCCACCATTCCCACCAATCCCCCCATTCCAATCCCACCTTCCCAATCCCCCCATTCCCAATCCCCCATTCCCCTCCCCCCCATTCCCAATCCCACCATTCCCAATTCCCATTCCCCCCATTCCCAATCCCACCATTCCCAATCCCCCATTCCCAATCCCACCATTCCCATTCCCCCATTCCCAATCCCCCATTCCAATCCCCCCATTCCCAATCCCACCATTCCCAATCCCCCCATTCCCAATCCCACCATTCGCAATCCCCCATTCCCAATCCCACCTTCCCAATCCCCCCATTCCCAATCCCACCATTCCAATCCCCCCATTCCCAATCCCACCATTCCAATCCCCCATTCCCAATCCCCCCATTCCCATTCCCCCCATTCCCAATCCCCCCATTCCCAATCCCCCCTTCCCATTCCCCCATTCCCAATCCCACCATTCCCATTCCCCCCATTCCCAATCCCACCATTCCCAATCCCACCATTCCCAATCCCCCCATTCCCATTCCCCCATTCCCATTCCCAATTCCCCCATTCCCAATCCCACCATTCCCAATCCCACCATTCCCACCAATCCCCCCATTCCCCATCCCACCTTCCCAATCCCCCCATTCCCAATCCCACCATTCCCAATCCCCCCATTCCCATTCCCCCCATTCCCAATCCCACCATTCCCAATCCCCCATTCCCAATCCCACCATTCCCAATCCCATCCCACCATTCCCAATCCCACCATTCCCAATCCCACCATTCCAATCCCCCCATCCCAATCCCACCATTCCAATCCCATCCCACCATTCCCAATCTCACCATTCCCAATCCCACCATTCCCAATCCCCACCATTCCCAATCCCCCATTCCCATTCCCCCCATTCCCAATCCCCCCATTCCCAATCCCACTATTCCCAATCCCACCATTCCCAATCCCCCCATTCCCAATCCCACCATCCCAATCCCACTATTCCATTCCCCCCATTCCCAATCCCCCCTTCCCAATCAACCCATTCCCAATCCCCCCATTCCCAACCCCCCCATTCCCATTCCCCCATTCCCAATTCCCCATTCCCAATCCCATTCCAATACCCCCATTCCCAATCCCCCCATTCCCATCCCACCATTCCCAATCCCCCATTCCCAATCCCACCATTCCCATTCCCACCATTCCCAATCCCCCATTCCCATTCCCCCCATTCCCATTCCCCCCATTCCCAATCCCCCCATTCCCAATCCCACCATTCCCAATCCCCCCATTCCCAATCCCCCCATTCCCAATCCCACCATTCCCAATCCCCCCTTTCCCATTCCCCCCATTCCCAATCCCCCCATTCCCAATCCCACCATTCCCAATCCCCCCATTCCCAATCCCCCATTCCCAATCCCCAATGTTCCAGGTGTCTTCATGAGAGTGTGTGTGTGTTCCAGGTGTCTTCATGAGAGTGTGTGTGTGTTCCAGGTGTCTTTATGAGAGTGTGTGTTCCAGGTGTCTTTATGAGAGTGTGTGTGTGTTCCAGGTGTCTTTATGAGAGTGTGTGTGTTCCAGGTGTCTTTATGAGAGTGTGTGTTCCAGGTGTCTTTATGAGAGTGTGTGTTCCAGGTGTCTTTATGAGAGTGTGTGTGTTCCAGGTGTCTTTATGAGAGTGTGTGTTCCAGGTGTCTTTATGAGAGTGTGTGTTCCAGGTGTCTTTATGAGAGTGTGTGTGTGTGTTCCAGGTATCCTGCAGCAGCTACACTCGGCAGGTGCACCAGGTTCCCTCAGGTAAGCTGCTGGAGCCCTCACTGTGGGAGAGGATCACCTGGAGCACCTGGACCAGCGTTCTGGGGGAGGAGGTTCTGGGGGTGTGGCCCAGGAGCTCAGAGAGAGCCGAGGTGAACTGTGGCTGCGTGTCTCACTCCGGACTCAGCCTGGCCACCGGGGACGACTTCGGGCTCATCAAGCTGTTCCAGTTCCCCTGCAGCGACAAGTTCGTGAGTGGAACCAATCCTCTGACCCGTTCACAGGCTCCTCCCTTCTGTACCTGCCCCTAACTATAGGCTCCTCCCCTCTGTACCTCCCATCTCTACCTCGCCCTAACTACTGGCCCCTCCCCTCTGTACCTCCCCCAACTACAGGCCCCTCCCCTCTGTACCTCCATCTCTACCTCGCCCTAACTACTGGCCCTCCCCTCTGTACCTCCCATCTCTACCTCGCCCTAAACTACTGGCCCCTCCCCTCTGTACCTCCCCAACTACAGGCCCCTCCCCTGTACCTCCCCCTAACTATAGGCCCCTCCCCTCTGTACCTCCCATCTCTACCTCGCCCTAACTACTGGCCCCTCCCTCTGTACCTCCCCCAACTACAGGCCCCTCCCCTCTGTACCTCCCCCAACTACAGGCCACTCCCCTCTGTACCTCCCATCTCTACCTCGCCCTAACTACTGGCCCCTCCCCTCTGTACCTCCCCCAACTACAGGCCCCTCCCCTCTGTACCTCCCCCAACTACAGGCCCCTCCCCTCTGTACCTCCCCTAACTATAGGCCCCTCCCCTCTGTACCTCCCATCTCTACCTCGCCCTAACTACTGGCCCCTCCCCTCTGTACCTCCCCCAACTACAGGCCCCTCCCCTCTGTACCTCCCCCAACTACAGGCCCCTCCCCTCTGTACCTCCCCGTAACTATAGGCCCTCCCCTCTGTCCCTACCCCCACCAACTAGAGGCCCCTCCCTCTGTACCTAACCCTAACTACCTGCCCCTCCCCGAACTACAGGCCCCTCCCCTCTGTACCTCCCCCTAACTACAGGCTCCTCCCTTTGTCTTCAGGCCAAACACAAGAGGTATTTCGGCCACTCGGCTCACGTCACTAATGTTCGGTTCTCCTGTGACGACAAGTTCCTGATCAGTGCTGGAGGAAGTGACTGCAGGTACACACACACACACACACACACACACACACACACACACACACACAAACACACACACACAACACACACACACAGACATGACTTGATGGATTATGTGTGTGTGTAGGACCCTGTAACTAATAATGTGCGACCCTAAATCCCTAAATCACCATAAATCTCTGGTGATGAAGTGTTACTGTTCACCTGTACAGAGGTCACCTGTACAGAGGTCACCTGTACAGAGGTCACCTGTACAGAGGTCACCTGTACAGAGTACTGAGTTCACCTGTACACAGTTCACCTGTAATCTCAGGTGTTCTCTGCCTGCAGTTTGTTTGTCTGGAGATGTCAGTGAGACGCTGCAGAAAGGAAGGACCCGCGGGATGGATCCGGCGACTTCCTGTTCCTCCGAAGAATTCAAATATAATGTGAAGAGTTTTATATCAGTGTGTGTGTCAGTGTGTGTGTCAGTGTGTGTGCAGTGTGTGTCAGTGTGTGTGTCAGTGTGTGTGTCAGTGCCTTCACTCTGACCAAACATTTGACAAACGTTATTAAATGTGGTGCTAACAAACATCAGGGGGGATTTGTTTGTTTTCTGTACTGTAATAAAGTAAACAACAGGAAGATGTGAACATGGTGCTACCTCAGGATGAAGTGCTAACAGGTAGATCAGTGATGATGGTTCATATCAATGTTTTACTCTAACAGACATTATTATGGGATTTATGAACATCTCACACACAGCTCAGTGAGTTAAATATCCCGTATGTTTTGATGTAGCTAACGTCGAGCTAACGTCGAGCTAACATCTGGTTTTTAATGGGAGGGAGCCTAATGTAGCATGTTAGCTTTCTCAACTTTATATGGAGCTGTGACATCCACAAATAAACACCATGAAACAGACTCATAATGCTGACTCATGCCAGGGTTAAGGACTCATAATGCTGACTCATGTCAGGGTTCATAATGCTGACTCATGCCAGGGGTTCATAATGCTGACTCATGCCAGGGTTCAGGACTCATAATGCTGACTCATGTCAGGGTTCATAATGCTGACTCATGTCAGGGTTCATAATGCTGACTCATATCAGGGTTTAGGACTCATAATGCTGACTCATGTCGGGTTCATAATGCTGACTCATGTCAGGGTTCAGGACTCATAATGCTGACTCATGTCAGGGTTCATAATGCTGACTCATGTCAGGGTTCAGGACTCATAATGCTGACTCATGTCAGGGTTCATAATGCTGACTCATATCAGGGTTTAGGACTCATAATGCTGACTCATGTCAGGGTTCATAATGCTGACTCATGTCAGGGTTCAGGACTCATAATGCTGACTCATATCAGGGTTTAGGACTCATAATGCTGACTCATGTCAGGGTTCAGGACTCATAATGCTGACTCATGTCAGGGTTTAGGACTCATAATGCTGACTCATGTCAGGTTCTCCCTAACCTCTCGATATCAGCCCCACAATAAAATTAAAATATTTCCCCCGAATTTAAGTTAATCAAATTAAATTATATATATTATGTTATATTAAAAATATTATATTAGATGATATGGTTCAGGTGCGCAGCTGCAGATTATTTAGTGTTAGTGTGTTGTGAGTGTTTTTAACTTCCTGTTACTGAACAAACAAAGTGTTGGTTTGTAAACATCATCTGTTCATTAATCTCAGTCTGTAGCTGCTAGGGTTAGGCTGATCCACCATCTCAGTCTGCAGCTGCTAGGGTTAGGCTGATCCACCATCTCAAACTGTAGCTGATCCACCGTCTCAGTCTGTAGCTGATCCACCATCTCAGTCTGTAGCTGATCCACCGTCTCAGTCTGTAGCTGATCCACCATCTCAGTCTGCAGCTGATCCACCGTCTCAGTCTGTAGCTGATCCACCGTCTCAGTCTGTAGCTGATCCACCGTCTCAGTCTGTAGCTGATCCACCGTCTCAGTCTGCAGCTGCTCCACCATCTCAGTCTGCAGCTGCTAGGTTAGGCTGATCCACCATCTCAGTCTGTAGCTGATCCACCATCTCAGTCTGCAGCTGATCCACCGTCTCAGTCTGCAGCTGCTAGGGTTAGGCTGATCCACCATCTCAGTCTGTAGCTGATCCACCATCTCAGTCTGCAGCTGCTAGGGTTAGGCTGATCCACCATCAGTCTGCAGCTGCTAGGGTTAGGCTGATCCACCATCTCAGTCTGCAGCTGCTAGGGTTAGGCTGATCCACCATCTCAGTCTGTAGCTGCTAGGGTTAGGCTGATCCACATCTCAAACTGCAGCTGATCCACCGTCTCAGTCTGCAGCTGATCCACCGTCTCAGTCTGCAGCTGATCCACCGTCTCAGTCTGCAGCTGATCCACCATCTCAGTCTGCAGCTGCTCCAACAACAAGAAGAAGATTATACTTATTATCATTTGTCATCAAAGTGAAAAGTTTACAGTGAATTGAAAATGATCTTTAACTAACTACCTAACCCCTAAACCCTAACCCCTAACTCCTAACCCCTAACTCCTAACCCCTAACCCTAACTCCTAACCCTAACCCTAACTCCTAACTCCTAACCCCTAACCCTAATGAAACTACAGATTTATAATAAAATATAAGATTGAAACCTGTTGGCTGGTTCATTATCTGTTAAAGTACACGTAGAGTATTTATACACAGATACAGGATGTTAAAGTACACGTAGAGTATTTATACACAGATACAGGATGTTAAAGTACACGTAGAGAGTATTTATACACAGATACAGGATGTTAAAGTACACGTAGAGAGTATTTATACACAGATACAGGATGTTAAAGTACACGTAGAGTATTTATACACACATACAGGATGTTAAAGTACACGTAGAGAGTATTTATACACACATACAGGATGTTAAAGTACACGTAGAGTATTTATACACAGATACAGGATGTTAAAGTACACGTAGAGAGTACTTATACACATACAGGATGTTAAAGAACACGTAGAGTATTTATACACATACAGGATGTTAAAGTACACGTAGAGATTTATACACATACAGGATGTTAAAGTACACGTAGAGAGTATTTATACACATAAGGATGTTAAAGTACACGTAGAGAGTATTTATACATATACAGGATGTTAAAGTACACGTAGAGAGTATTTATACACAGATACAGGATGTTAAAGTACACGTAGAGTATTTATACACACATACAGGATGTTAAAGTACACGTAGAGAGTATTTATACACACATACAGGATGTTAAAGTACACGTAGAGTATTTATACACAATACAGGATGTTAAAGTACACGTAGAGAGTACTTATACACATACAGGATGTTAAAACACGTAGAGTATTTATACACATACAGGATGTTAAAGTACACGTAGAGAGTATTTATACACATACAGGATGTTAAAGTACACGTAGAGAGTATTTATACACATACAGGATGTTAAAGTACACGTAGAGAGTATTTATACACATACAGGATGTTAAAGTACACGTAGAGAGTATTTATACACATACAGGATGTTAAAGTACACGTAGAGAGTATTTATACACATATACAGGATGTTAAAGTACACGTAGAGAGTATTTATACACATATACAGGATGTTAAAGTACACGTAGAGAGTATTTATACACATACAGGATGTTAAAGTACACGTAGAGAGTATTTATACACATACAGGATGTTAAAGTACACGTAGAGAGTATTTATACACATATACAGGATGTTAAAGTACACGTAGAGAGTATTTATACACATATACAGGATGTTAAAGTACACGTAGAGAGTATTTATACACATATACAGGATGTTAAAACACGTAGAGAGTATTTATACACATACAGGATGTTAAAGTACACGTAGAGAGTATTTATACACATACAGGATGTTAAAGTACACGTAGAGTATTTATACACATACAGGATGTTAAAGAACACGTAGAGTACTTATACACATACAGGATGTTAAAGTACACAGAGAGTATTTATACACATACAGGATGTTAAAGTACACGTAGAGAGTATTTATACACATACAGGATGTTAAAGTACACATAGAGAGTATTTATACACACATACAGGATGTTAAAGTACACATAGAGAGTATTTATACACATACAGGATGTTAAAGTACACGTAGAGAGTATTTATACACAGATACAGGATGTTAAAGTACACGTAGAGAGTATTTATACACATACAGGATGTTAAAGTACACATAGAGAGTATTTATACATATACAGGATGTTAAAGTACACATAGAGAGTATTTATACACATACAGGATGTTAAAGTACACGTAGAGTATTTATACACATACAGGATGTTAAAGTACACATAGAGAGTATTTATACACATACAGGATGTTAAAGTACACGTAGAGAGTATTTATACACAGATACAGGATGTTAAAGTACACGTAGAGAGTATTTATACACAGATACAGGATGTTAAAGTACACGTAGAGAGTATTTATACACATATACAGGATGTTAAAGTACACGTAGAGAGTATTTATACACATATACAGGATGTTAAAGTACACATAGAGAGTATTTATACACATACAGGATGTTAAAGTACACGTAGAGAGTATGTATACACATACAGGATGTTAAAGTACATGTAATATGTTGTCCGAGATTTCAAAATAAAAGCATGCAAACACCGCTCCTCTTTCCTCTCCTTCCGGTGTGATAATAATAATAATGAAGACATTCCTCTCTGTTTAGACCTCAGTTATATATATGACGTTATATTATACATGAATATTGATGTATTTCTATTTTAGTCTTAAATCAGATTGATCTCGCTGATTTTTAACCTCTCTTATTGTGGTGAGTTCCGCTCCAGGCCGACCGTGGTGCGTCATTTCCGGTCTGTGTAGAGTGTCATGGCGGCGCCCAGTAGCAGAGATCGTTCCACTCTGTTTACAGATTAAAGCCCTTTGAATATAATCTAGAGTGTAGATCCAGGTTAGTTTCCGCAGTCTGAGGACAGGAGAGACCCGGGATGAGCCAGCAGGTGAGTTCACAGGTGAGTTCACCTGCTTAGACTCTTTGTTATATTCATGCATCAGATTATAATACACTAAGGTGATCTCTGCTCTATACACTATAGATCTATACTATAGATCTATACTATATATCTATATATCTATATATCTATAGATATCTATAAAGACACATATCTGGTTCTCCAGAGAGAGTTATTTCTGATTTCAGTTTCTGTTAATATGCAGATTAGGAATAATGTCAAATGTTATTGTTGTTATTATTATTATTGTTGTTGTTGTTGTATTATTAAATTAGATTAGTTATTATTTATTTCTGATCTTGTTTATTATTCAAACTGAAAGCAGAGTTTAAATGTTCTTAATGTTTAAATAAAATCTGTAGATATTTATAAAACCTTTTAAAATCTTATTTAAAGGTGGGGTAGGTACGTTTGAGAAACCGGCTGGAGATACACTTTCTGTTATATTCCATGGAATATTCTACCTGCCTGTCAGCCTTCCATCTGTGCACAAACTTATCTCGTGCCCTCATTGGTCATGTGCGCGTTCGTGTGTGTTGGAGGAGGGGCTCTGTGAGGAAGTGGCAGATTTTCTCCGGTTGTGTATTTTCAAATTCTAGCGATCTCGAGCCGGTTTCTCAAACTTACCTACCCCACCTTTAAGTAATGAATTATTACGCATTATATATAATATAATATTAATAATTATATAATATTATATATTAGGGGTGTAACGGTTCACAAACATTTCGGTTCGGTACGTACCTCGGTTTTTAGGTCACGGTTAGGTACGTTTTCGGTACAGCAGAAAAAACTAGAGAATGCAATTCCTGAAGAAATTGCTAGTGGGAATGCTTTATGCTGAAAAGCTGACGCTAAACTGCTATGCTGAAATGTAATGTGTAAGAAGAAAGTGAAGAATTTAGATTGAAATGATACATGAACACTGGGGGCTTGAATGTGTGATGAGGAAGAAAAGAAAGTAAAAAGGCTTGGAAAAGCAGCAGAATATTTGAACTGCAAACTTTTGAACTAACTTGATGGTGAATGATCTTCGCCATGGCAACGGCATTTGATGACACCCCATAATACGCTTAGATGCGTTGATGGCTGCATCGTTACCAAACCTGTGAAGTTTTGGGCCGTTTGAAGCATTTTCACTGAAGTTATGAGAAAACCGTGTTTCATGGCGAGCATTGTGTTGCCATGGCAACGGCATTTGAAGAAATCTCAAAACTGTCTCGTAGATGTCTTCACGGCTGGACTGTTAGCACACGTGAAGTTTGAGCACTTTTTGAACATTTTCATTGGACTTACAGCGACATCGTGTTTCATGGCGAGTGGTCTGTCGCCATGGCAACGGCATTTGATGACACCCCATACTACGCTTAGATGCCTTGATGGCTGCATCGTTACCAAACCTGTGAAGTTTTGGGCCATTTGGAACATTGTGAGAGAGAGAATGAGAGAGAGAATGAAATGAACAGTTAGAACTGACTGCTGTCAGTTGGAGTGATGACATCATCGTGTTCCATTACACAGGTGTTTATAGTTGAGCTAACGAGCTCTGAAAAGATCAAAGGTTTCATTGTTCTGAATGAGAGATAAACCTCTTACATGTGAACGTTTTGTGGAAGAACGATAACAGATATCTGTGAAATTTCAAAACGTGAAGCATGTCAAGGAAGTTGAGTATCTGAAGTGTAATTTTTGTGTACTTTCGGGTTAATAATGTGGCCTTTTTGGCAGTTTAAGAAAGGTGTGCGGCTGCTGCTGTGAGGAAATATCAGCCTGAAATTACAATGGGCTTTAATGGAGACATGTTGAACGTTTTGTCACTTCATGCCCTCAAGAGGCATTTTGTTTAATTATTTTGCTTAATTATTTGTCATTTTCAAGCTACGAGATGTTTTCCTACGTTTGTCATGAAAAATTATGTCTCAGGAATGTAGGGTTTGGGAATTATGGCAGTTTTAAAAAAATATATGAAGGCAAATTTCAAGATTTGCTCCACTCTAGCTGTGACATCACGCACTCTAGTTAATGTTAAAATCTGAAGAAGCCTCTTTAACAAGGTCTGAACAATGTTTAATATCTCTAAAAGTAAGAATCAGATTTAAAAGTTGTGTTACACGAATAATGTCAGAAAGATGTGTAACATTTTAAAGTTGGAATGAGGTTTCTGAGTAAAAGTATGAATGAACAGTTAGCAGTTGAAGTCGCATGAAGATTTGTTGAAGTCTGAAGATTTTCTCCATTGACTTCCATGTTAAAAATGTGATGTATTATGGGATGTATCTCTGGAATTATGAAAGTTATGAATGAGAAAAGTAATAGCCTGCGATTCCCGACCGAGCTGAACGTTTTGATGTTTGAACGGAGTTTCTGCGATGTGGAATGTGGGAGAGAAGAGGGCCAAAATAAGTGGGTGGAATAATAATAAATTTTGTCCGTAGCATAACATTTTGTGGGAATGCTGTATCAGCATTCCCACTAAATGATCACAAAACATAAAATATTTTTTGGGTTTTTAATTTATTATTAAACTGTGAATAATGTATTCATTCAAATAAATACAAAAATAATAAAATAAACATTAAGGTGCAGCATTTCGATGAACCGAAATAATCTGTATTTGAACTGTACTGTTCTAGTACCTAAGCAGCCAGCGTGACATTAGGCTTTCATTGTATTTTCATGTTTCTTTAAGAAAGATGAACTTGTCCACATTGCTTGCTGAAAGGCAGATCTGCTGGCACTAACAATGTCTCCTGCTGTGGAGAACACCCTCTCTCTAGGGACAGAGGTAGCAGATACAGCCACGTAGCGCTTTGCTAACATGGCAACATAAGGATATTTGCTGTTTGTAATAGCTTTGGCTCGGTCTGAACTTGTTGCGAGTGGTTGAGGCTTAAATGCTAGTGGGAGTTGGGTTTGCACTTCAGTCTTTTTTCTTTTGGTACCGGTGATATTCACGTTCGGGTGATGCCTTTTCAAATGAGTGTGCAAGTTTGATGTATTGCCAGCTGCGTAACCAATGTTAGTTGAAGAATGCCGACAAACAGCTTTGGTTCGGTCCACCGGTCTTTGTCCGTCATCCTTGTACGTAACTGAGAAACCAAATGTTCCCAAACCGGAGACTTCAGTGATGCTGGAGGATTTTCCAGCTCAACTTTATCTGCAGTCGCCATTTCGACAGTTCCTGAAATTACTGACTAATTTGAACGCATCCCTGTGACCAGCTCTCATAGCATGCCTCTCGTCCAATGAAATGACTTGGTCGCTCTATGACGCGTTGAACCCAATGTGAGCATATTACTCTGAATGCTACGACGCAGCACCTGAGACTACTTCCAAAAACACACGTGTACCGAACCGAAGGGCCCGTACCGAATATTCTCGGTACGAATACGTATACCGTTACACCCTGATATATTATATAAACTGTTAAATTATAACATTAATATAACGGGAAGACGAAATGTAAACAGGAAGTTGTCTCTGCAGTGATGATGTCATCAGTGTGTGTGCGTGTGGCGCGGCGTCTCCATGGCGACCGCGCTCTTCTCGGCCACTTCCTGTCTCCGTCTCGAAGCCCCGCCCCCTTCCTCACCTGTCAGCCAGACAGGAAGTACGCCTCCAAACAGGTGAGACTTTAACCTACCTGCAGCTCAGACACACACACACACACACACACACACACACACACACACACACACACACATACTGAGACACACACACACACAGCAGAGGACTTACGTGTGTGTGTGTGTGTGTGTGTGTGTGTGTGTGTGTGTGTGTGTGTGTGTGTGTGTGGTGGTGTGTGTGTGTGTGTGTGTGTGTGTGTGTGTGTGTGTGTGTGTGGGTGTGTGTGTGTGTGTGTGTGTGTGTGTGTGTGTTGTGTGTGTGTGTGTGTGTGTGTGTGTTGTGTGTGTGTGTGTGTGTGTGTGTGTGTGTGTGTGTGTGTGTGTGTAGTTTAGAGGTCCAAAGAGAGAGCCCAGGGTCCAGAAGGTGAAGCAGGTCAAACAGGAAGTGGAGATCCGTCAGAGGATGAGTGTTTCGGCGCTCGCTGACGCCATGAACAAAGACGTTGGTGAGAAATCAAATATGTTTATATTATTAATATATAGACTCTTTTGTCCTGATCCATTTCTACATCAACATGTGTCCCCCTTTCTTCATGCTCTTCTACATCAACATGTGTCCCCTCTCTTCATGTCTCTTCTACATCAACATGTGTCCCCTCTTCATGTCTCTTCTTCATCAACATGTGCCCTCTTTCATGTCTCTTCTACATCAACATGTGTCCCCTCTTCTTCATGTCTCTTCTACATCAACATGTGTCCCCTCTTCTTCATGTCTCTTCTTCATACATGTGTCCCCTCTTCTTCATGTCTCTTCTACATCAACATGTGTCCCCTCTTCTTCATGTCTCTTCTACATCAACATGTGTCCCTCTTCTTCATGTCTCTTCTACATCAACATGTGTCCCCTCTTTCATCAACATGTGTCCCCTCTTCTTCATGTCTCTTCTACATCAACATGTGTCCCCTCTTCTTCATGTCTCTTCTACATCAACATGTGTCCCCTCTTCTTCATGTCTCTTCTTCATCAACATGGTCCCCTCTTCTTCATGTCTCTTCTTCATCAGCATGTGTCCCCTCTTCTTCATGTCTCTTCTACATCAACATGTGTCCCCTCTTCCTCATGTCTCTTCTACATCAACATGTGTCCCCTCTTCTTCATGTCTCTTCTACATCAACATGTGTCCCCTCTTCTTCATTCTCTTCTACATCAACATGTGTCCCCTCTTCTTCATGTCTCTTCTTCATCAAATGTGTCCCTCTTCTTCATGTCTCTTCTTCATCAGCATGTGTCCCCTCTTCTTCATGTCTCTTCTACATCAACATGTGTCCCCTCTTCCTCATGTCTCTTCTACATCAACATGTGTCCCCTCTTCTTCATGTCTCTTCTACATCAACATGTGTCCCCTCTTCTTCATGTCTCTTCTTCATCAACATGTGTCCCCTCTTCTTCATGCTCTTCTACATCAACATGTGTCCCCTCTTCTTCATGTCTCTTCTACATCAACATGTGTCCCCTCTTCTTCATGTCTCTTCTACATCAACATGTGTCCCCTCTTCTTCATCAACATGTGTCCCCTCTTCTTCATGTCTCTTCTACATCAACATGTGTCCCCTCTTCTTCATGTCTCTTCTACATCAACATGTGTCCCCTCTTCTTCATGTCTCTTCTTCATCAACATGTGTCCCCTCTTCTTCATGTCTCTTCTTCATCAGCATGTGTCCCCTCTTCTTCATGTCTCTTCTACATCAACATGTGTCCCCTCTTCCTCATGTCTCTTCTACATCAACATGTGTCCCTCTTCTTCATGTCTCTTCTACATCAACATGTGTCCCCTCTTCTTCATGTCTTCTTCATCAGCATGTGTCCCCTCTTCCTCATGTCTCTTCTACATCAACATGTGTCCCCTCTTCTTCATGTCTCTTCTACATCAACATGTGTCCCCTCTTCCTCATGTCTCTTCTACATCACCATGTGTCCCTCTTCTTCATGTCTCTTCTACATCAACATGTGTCCCCTCTTCTTCATGTCTCTTCTTCATCAGCATGTGTCCCCTCTTCTCATGTCTCTTCTACATCAACATGTGTCCCCTCTTCTTCATGTCTCTTCTACATCAACATGTGTCCCCTCTTCTTCATGTCTCTTCTTCATCAACATGTGTCCCCTCTTCTTCATGTCTCTTCTACATCAACATGTGTCCCCTCTTCTTCATGTCTCTTCTACATCAACATGTGTCCCCTCTTCTTCATGTCTCTTCTACATCAACATGTGTCCCCTCTTCTTCATGTCTCTTCTACATCAACATGTGTCCCCTCTTCTTCATGTCTCTTCTTCATCAACATGTGTCCCCTCTTCTTCATGTCTCTTCTTCATCAGCATGTGTCCCCTCTTCTTCATGTCTCTTCTACATCAACATGTGTCCCCTCTTCTTCATGTCTCTTCTACATCAACATGTGTCCCCTCTTCTTCATGCCTCTTCTACATCAACATGTGTCCCCTCTTCTTCATGTCTCTTCTACATCAACATGTGTCCCCTCTTCTTCATGTCTCTTCTACATCAACATGTGTCCCCTCTTCTTCATGTCTCTTCTACATCAACATGTGTCCCCTCTTCTTCATGTCTCTTCTACATCAACATGTGTCCCCTCTTCTTCATGTCTCTTCTACATCAACATGTGTCCCCTCTTCTTCATGCCTCTTCTACATCAACATGTGTCCCCTCTGTGGAAAGGGGAGGGGCTCCTTATTTTCATCTAAAGTAACAGACAGAGAATCAGCACTTTGGAAACAGGGCTGAAACAGAGGGGATTATGGGTAATGCTGCAATGATCTGTTTGGTGTTTCAGCCAATCAGAGACAGGCTCTGGATATATCTGAGACCTGTGATATATTGATGAAGAGGAGGATGATAGGGGACCTTTAAGAGCCGTTTCAGACCCGTTAACTGTAGTTCTGTCCCCAGAGCACGTCCTGCAGGCTCTGCGCAACACGGCCGTGGACCCTGACTCTCTGGGTCCGGACTCGGTTCTGAAGGAGCAATGGATCAAAGAGGTGGTGACCCGCTCCGGGATGAAGTTCAGATGGGAGAAACTGAGCGAGAGTCGGGAGAGACCCAACAGGGACGCTCACAGGAAGTACGCTCACAGGAAGTCACATCACACACCTGACCTCTGTACCACCTGACCTCTGTACCACCTGACCTCTGACCCCTGACCTCAGGCCCGTCGACCCCTCCCGGCTGAAGCCCCGCCCCCCTGTAGTGACCATCATGGGGCACGTGGACCACGGGAAGACCACCCTGCTGGATTCACTGAGGAAGAGTCAGCTGGTGCTGAGTGAAGCTGGAGGGATAACACAACACATAGGAGCATTCCTGGGTAACACACACACACACACACACACACACACACACACACACACACACACACACACACACACACACATCAAATCAAGTTTTTATTTATAAAGCACATTTAAAAGCGATTTTTGGTCGAGCCAAAGTGCTGTACATGTAATAAAAACACATTACTACAATCACAATAAACGACAATAAATTACAACAGATATATAAAAAACACAAGGAAAAGTCAGGAGTCGTGCTCCGCTCTGACTAGAAGGCCAGAGAGTGCTCCGCTCTAACTAGAAGGCCAGAGAGAAGAAGAATGTGTTTGAGAAGAAGTGTGTTTTAGAGTAGATTTAAAAACCCCTAGGGTCTGGGCCGACCTCACATGGAGGGGCAGAGTGTTCCAGAGCCTAGGGCCAGCTGCTGCGAAGGCTCGGTGCCCTGGTTTTAGCCTGGTCTTGGGCACTACCAGCAGCAGCTGGTCAGCAGACCTTAAAGCTCTGGCTGGGGTGTAGCGCTGGAGAGTTCAGCTATATAGGCCGGAGCCAGCCCATTTAGTGCTTTAAAAACAAATAAAAGGATTTTAAAATCAATTCTGAACCGAACTGGAAGCCAGTGTAGTGAGGCCAGAATAGGGGTGATGTGGTCACGCTTTTTGTGGCCAGTCAGCAAACGTGCAGCAGCGTTTTGGACTAGCTGTAAGCGTTTAATTGAGGCCTGGTCCATACCCACATACAGAGCAATAGTCCAGTCTCGAGGTTACAAAGGCGTTAATAACCCTTTCTAAGTCATTAAAAGATAAATACGACTTGGTTTTGGCCAATAGTCTTATTTAAAAAAGCAGGATTTTACTACGGTGCTGACCTGCTTGTCGAATTTAAAAGTGCTAGTGAAGGTCACTCCAAGGTTCATGACCGAGGGGAGGATGTTTTTTTGAGAGCCCAGAATATCAACCGGAGAGGCTGGAGGTTGCGGTCCAAAAAAGATGACCTCAGTCTTGCTCTCGTTGAGGTTGAGAAGTTTTTGCTCAGCCAGGATTTTATCTCTGCTAAGCAGTCCATCAGCTGCTGTAGTGAGTTTGACATTTGCTTTGAGAGGCAGATAGATCTGTACATCGTCGGCGTAGCAGTGGAAGGGAATATTATGTTTTGTGAGAATTGAACCTAGGGGCAGTATGTACAGTAGAAAAAGGATGGGGCCCAGAATCGAGCCTTGGGGAACCCCACAGGTAAGAGGGGCTTTGGCAGAGGAGAAGGCACCTAGCTGTACGAGAAGCTACGGTCTGTCAGGTAGGACCTGAACCATGCAAGGGCAGAGCCTGTGATGCCAGCGGACTGTTCAAGCCGTGACAGCAGGATGCTATGGTCCACAGTGTCAAAGGCAGCTGTCAGGTCTAACAGCACCAAGACAGCTGGGCTACCTGAGTCGGCGGCTAGGAGCAGATCATTAAAAACTCTTAAAAGGGCTGTTTCAGTGCTGTGCATGGGTTTGAAGCCAGACTGAAACTTTTCATGGATTCCATGGATGGTTAAAAAAGACTGCAGCTGGGCGTAGACTACTCGCTCCAGGGCTTTTGATAAAAAAGGTAGCTGGGAGATGGGCCTAAAATTTGCGAGAATGGAGGGGTCGAGATTTTTCTTTTTAAGGAGTGGCTTAACCACGGCATGTTTGAAGGCAGCTGGGACACATCCTGAGCTAAGAGAGGTGTTTAAAAGTAATAAAATACTTGCTCCAACTGAATCAAAAACATCTCTGAGAAGGCGAGAGGGAATGCTGTCTGAGGTGCAGTTTGTCGGCCGCAGGTGCTTGACTACATCCGAGAGAGAAGAGAGGGATACAGGCTCAAAGTGGTCGAGGACAGCAGGGCACAGAAAAGGAGCAGGATCTGGGGTAGCACTAGTGTGGGCTAGCCTAAGAGCAGATACCTTTTCAATAAAAAATGTAAGAAACTTATCACAGAGAGTAGTCGATGGGACAATAGAAGAAACATCACAGGGATTAATGATAGAGTTGAGGACATTAAAAAGAACCTGAGGTTTATGGCTGTTTTTGGAGATGAACCAGGCTAAAGACTAAGGGTGACCGTGCCTTTGAGGCGGTGGCCCCAAGGCTTTGGAACAAACTCCCCAGAAAGTAAAAGCCCCTGCCTCAATAGAGATTTTTAAGGGGCAGTTAAAGACCCACCTTTTCCAACAGGCCTTTGGGGCGCCGAAGGAGGTGAGTTAGTAGCTGTCTTTCATTGGTGTTTTATCCTATGTTTTATCCTATGTGTTACCTGCTGTGTTTTATGCCTTTTATTCTACATTTTATAGTTGCACTTTGAATTGTGTCCTGTGTACTGTACTGTAAAGCACTTGTACATTCGTGTTGAGAAGGGTGCAATATAAATAAAGTTTTACTTACTTACTTACACACCTCTCTCTCTCTCTCTCTCTCTCCCCCCTCAGTCCAGCTCCCTACAGGTGAGAGGATCACCTTCCTGGACACACCTGGTCACGCTGCCTTCTCGTCGATGAGAGGCCGCGGCGCCGACGCCACTGACATCATCGTCCTGGTGGTTGCCGCTGACGACGGCGTGATGAACCAGACGGTGGAGTCCATCCAACACGCCAAGAGGGCGGGAGGTACATGACATGTTCCTCTCATGTTCGTGACATGTTCCCGGCATGTTCCCGACATGTCCCTGACATGTTCCCGACATGTCGCTGACATGTTCCTGACATGTTTCTGGCACATTTCTGACATGTTCCTGACATGTTTCTGGCATGTTTCTGGCATGTTCCTGGCATGTTCCTGACATGTTTCTGGCACATTTCTGACATGTTCCTGACATGTTTCTGGCATGTTTCTGGCATGTTCCTGGCATGTTCCTGACATGTTTCTGGCACGTTTCTGACACGTTCCTGACATGTTGCTGACACGTTCCTGACATGTTGCTGACATGTTCCTGACATGTTGCTGACATGTTTCTGGCACGTTCCTGACATGTTCCTGTCATGTTCCTGTCATGTTCCTGACATGTTTCTGGCACGTTCCTGACATGTTCCTGGCATGTTCCTGGCATGTTCCTGTCATGTTCCTGGCATGTTGCTGACATGTTCCTGCCATGTTCCCGGCATGTTCCCGACATGTCGCTGACATGTCGCTGACATGTCCCTGACATGTTTCTGGCATGTTCCTGGCATGTTCCTGGCATGTTCCTGGCATGTTCCTGACATGTTTCTGGCACATTTCTGACATGTTCCCGGTATGTTCCCGGCATGTTCCTGACATGTCCCTGACATGTTTCCGGCATGTTCCTGACATGTTCCTGACATGTTTCTGGCACGTTTCTGACATGTTCCTGACATGTTTCTGGCATGTTTCTGGCATGTTCCTGGCATGTTCCTGACATGTTTCTGGCATGTTCCTGACATGTTTCTGGCACGTTTCTGACATGTTCCTGACATGTTTCTGGCATGTTTCTGGCATGTTCCTGACATGTTTCTGGCACGTTTCTGACATGTTCCTGACATGTTTCTGGCATGTTTCTGGCATGTTCCTGGCACGTTCCTGACATGTTCCTGGCATGTTCCTGACATGTTCCTGACATGTTGCTGACATGTTTCTGGCACGTTCCTGACATGTTCCTGTCATGTTCCTGTCATGTTCCTGACATGTTTCTGGCACGTTCCTGACATGTTCCTGGCATGTTCCTGGCATGTTCCTGTCATGTTCCTGGCATGTTGCTGACATGTTCCTGCCATGTTCCCGGCATGTTCCCGGCATGTTCCCGACATGTCGCTGACATGTCGCTGACATGTCCCTGACATGTTTCTGGCATGTTCCTGGCATGTTCCTGGCATGTTCCTGGCATGTTCCTGACATGTTTCTGGCACATTCTGACATGTTCCCGGTATGTTCCCGGCATGTTCCTGACATGTCCCTGACATGTTTCCGGCATGTTCCTGACATGTTCCTGACATGTTTCTGGCACGTTTCTGACATGTTCCTGACATGTTTCTGGCATGTTTCTGGCATGTTCCTGGCATGTTCCTGACATGTTTCTGGCATGTTCCTGACATGTTTCTGGCATGTTCCTGGCATGTTCCTGACATGTTTCTGACATGTGTCTGACATGTTTCTGGCACGTTTCTGACACGTTCCTGACATGTTGCTGACACGTTCCTGACATGTTGCTGACATGTTCCTGACATGTTGCTGACATGTTTCTGGCATGTTCCTGACATGTTTCTGGCACGTTTCTGACATGTCCTGACATGTTCCTGTCATGTTCCTGGCATGTTGCTGCCATGTTCCTGCCATGTTCCCGGCATGTTCCCGGCATGTTCCCGACATGTCGCTGACATGTCGCTGACATGTCCCGACATGTTTCTGGCATGTTCCTGGCATGTTCCTGGCATGTTCCTGGCATGTTCCTGACATGTTTCCGGTATGTTCCTGACATGTTCCTGACATGTTCCTGGCATGTTCCTGACATGTTTCTGGCACATTTCTGACATGTTCCCGGTATGTTCCCGACATGTCCCTGACATGTTTCCGGCATGTTCCTGACATGTTCCTGACATGTTTCTGGCACGTTTCTGACATGTTCCTGACATGTTTTCTGGCATGTTTCTGGCATGTTCCTGGCATGTTCCTGACATGTTTCTGACATGTTTCTGGCATGTTCCTGACATGTTTCTGGCACGTTTCTGACATGTTCCTGACATGTTTCTGGCATGTTTCTGGCATGTTCCTGACATGTTTCTGACATGTGTCTGATATGTTTCTGGCACGTTCTGACACGTTCCTGACATGTTGCTGACACGTTCCTGACATGTTGCTGACATGTTCCTGACATGTTGCTGACATGTTTCTCGCACGTTCCTGACATGTTCCTGTCATGTTCCTGACATGTTTCTGGCACGTTCCTGACATGTTCCTGGCATGTTCCTGGCATGTTCCTGTCATGTTCCTGGCATGTTGCTGACATGTTCCTGCCATGTTCCCGGCATGTTCCCGACATGTCGCTGACATGTCGCTGACATGTCTCTGACATGTTTCTGGCATGTTCCTGGCATGTTCCTGGCATGTTCCTGACATGTTTCTGACATGTGTCTGACATGTTTCTGACATGTTTCTGACACGTGCCTGACACGTTGCTGACACGTTCCTGACATGTTCCTGGCACGTTTCTGGCACGTTCCTGACATGTTTCTGACAGGTTCCTGACATGTTCCTGGCATGTTCCTGACACGTTTCTGGCACGTTCCTGACACGTTTCTGACACGTTTCTGACACGTTCCTGACACGTTCCTGACATGTTCCTGACATGTTCCTGGCATGTTCCTGACATGTTGCTGACATGTTTCTGGCACGTTCCTGACACGTTTCTGACACGTTTCTGACACGTTCCTGACATGTTCCTGACATGTTTCTGACATGTTCCTGACATGTTCCTGGCATGTTCCTGACATGTTGCTGACATGTTTCTGGCACGTTTCTGACACGTTTCTGACATGTTCCTCATGTCTCTCTCATGTCTCTCTCATGCTGTCTCATGTTTCCTCATGTCTGTCTCATGTCTCTCTCATGTCTCACTCATGTCTCTCTCATGTCTCTCTCATGTCTCTCTCATGTCTCTCTCATGTCTCACTCATGTCTCTCTCATGTCTCTCTCATGTCTCTCATGTCTCACTCATGTCTGTCTCATGTCTCTCTCATGTCTGTCTCATGTCTCTCTCATGTCTCACTCATGTCTGTCTCATGTCTCTTCATGTCTCTCTCATGTCTCACTATGTTTCAGTGCCGATGATCGTGGCGGTGAATAAGTGTGATAAGCGCCAGTCGGACCCTCAGAAGGTGAAGCAGGAGCTCCTGGCTCACGATGTGGTTTGTGAGGAGTTCGGAGGAGACGTTCAGGCCATCCACGTCTCAGCTCTGAAGGTGAGTCACAGTGATGTCACAGTGATGTCACAGTGATGTCACAGTGATGTCACACGATGACATTACTTTTTTTTAATGCTATTTTATTTCTATTTGAGATGTTTACATGTTGGATTGTTTATTTCTAGTCTTTAATTCTCTAATGTTCAATGCCTTGTCTTTTTATGCTGCTGCAACGCAAACATTTTCAATAAAGTACTTCTGATTTATCTTATCTTATCTTGTTGTTGTTGTTGTTGTCAGGGTGATAACCTGATGGAGCTGGCCGAGGCCACGGTGGCTCTAGCTGAGGTTCTGGAGCTGAAGGCGGACCCTGTAGGAGCCGTGGAGGGACTGATCATCGAGAGCCGCTCCGAGAGAGGCAGAGGGTGAGACTAAACCCCTTAAGAGAGACTAAACACCTTAAGATGCTCCTTAAGAGGGACTAAACACCTTAAGTGCTCCTTAAGAGGGACTAAACACCTTAAGATGCTCCTTAAGAGAGACTAAACACCTTAAGATGCTCCTTAAGAGGACTAAACACCTTAAGATTCTCCTTAAGAGGGACTAAACACCTTAAGAGAGACTAAACACCTTAGGATTCTCCTTAACCTGTTAATAAGCCCGAGAGCCCCCTCTACAGGGGGCTGCGGGTGTTTTTTCACGAAACTGTGTCTCAGGGCATCTTAATTTAAAAACCTATTAATGTGTCATACTCACTTAACGGGAAGAAACTCAGCTAACTGACGATATGAACCATTTTTACCGAAACAAAGCACAAGTCTCACAAGAAGCGTCTAAATGAGCCCTGAGCGAAAAAATGCTAACGCACTTAGCACAGAACTCAAGGTGAAAATACCCTTATTACTTATCGTAACTGCACAAACAAGATATCCGATTAAAGCTGAGATTCCACAGATTCTATAGGTATTAGTATCATCACTGAGCGATCAGA
Source organism: Trematomus loennbergii (assembly GCA_012861695.1). NCBI lineage: Eukaryota > Metazoa > Chordata > Actinopteri > Perciformes > Nototheniidae > Trematomus > Trematomus loennbergii. Next base: position 19,075 of record JAAOOA010001351.1, on the reverse strand, counting down.
ACTCGCAACAGGCGAAGCAAACACAGACATCACAACACGTAGCATTACGGAGCAAAAACGGGAGATCGTCTCACCGTAGCTGTTGTTCTGATCAAAAGTCGTGTTCAATGGCATTAAAACGATAAAAACGCTGCTGAAGGTTAATCCATAGGTTAATCCATAGGTTAACCATAGGTTAATCCATAGGTTAATCCATAGGTTAATCCAATATTATTGATAATCCATAATCTCCATTTTTATGTCAAAAACTGAGATTTAAAATGAGCTGCTATGATAGCCACCAGAGTGCAGCTTCCGGGGCGTCCTGGCTGCGCAGCACTCGTTCACCAATGGGTGGTGTTTAGATGGGGTTTAGGAACCCCCCTCGATTCTATTGGCTCTAACGGTTAAGAAGAGATGTCGACGGAGGGGGGCCAGAGATAGGTCAAATCCACCCAAATGACCCCAGAAGTGGGTTTTTTGCTAAACCTCTCTAAAAGGTCAAAGGTCACTTGTTTTGCATCAATCTTGATACAGGGTACTTATTAGATGTTATACTTTGGATTCCTTTTTTTGTGATCATATTTTTATTGATGTTAATACACAACATGTATGATTCTCTTAAGAGAGACTAAACACCTTAAAATTATCCTTAAGAGAGACTTAACACCTTAAGATTCTCCTTAAGATTCTCCTTAAGAGAGACTAAACACCTTAAAATGATCCTTAAGAGAGACTAAACACCTTAAGATTCTCCTTAAGAGAGACTTAACACCTTAAGATTCTCCTGAGAGAGACTAAACACCTTAAAATTATCCTTAAGAGAGACTTAACACCTTAAGATTCTCCTTAAGATTATCCTTAAGAGAGACTAAACACCTTAAAATTATCCTTAAGAGAGACTTAACACCTTAAGATTCTCCTTAAGATTCTCCTTAAGAGAGACTAAACACCTTAAAATTATCCTTAAGAGAGACTTAACACCTTAAGATTCTCCTTAAGAGAGACTAAACACCTTAGATTCTCCTTAAGATTCTCCTTAAGAGAGACTAAACACCTTAAAATTATCCTTAAGAGAGACTTAACACCTTAAGATTCTCCTTAAGATTCTCCTTAAGAGAGACTAAACACCTTAAAATTATCCTTAAGAGAGACTAAACACCTTAAGATTCTCCTTAAGATTCTCCTTAAGAGAGACTAAACACCTTAAGATTCTCCTTAAGATTCTCCTTAAGAGAGACTAAACACCTTAAAATTATCCTTAAGAGAGACTAAACACCTTAAGATTCTCCTTAAGATTCTCCTTAAGAGAGACTAAACACCTTAAGATTCTCCTTAAGATTCTCCTTAAGAGAGACTAAACACCTTAAAATTATCCTTAAGAGAGACTTAACACCTTAAGATTCTCCTTAAGATTCTCCTTAAGAGAGACTAAACACCTTAAAATTATCCTTAAGGAGACTTAACACCTTAAGATTCTCCTTAAGAGAGACTAAACACCTTAAGATTCTCCTTAAGATTCTCCTTAAGAGAGACTAAACACCTTAAGATTCTCTTTAAGATTCTCCTTAAGAGAGACTAAACACCTTAAAATTCTCCTTAAGAGAGACTAAACACCTTAAGATTCTCCTTAAGATTCTCCTTAAGAGAGACTAAACACCTTAAGATTCTTCTTAAGATTCTCCTTAAGAGAGACTAAACACCTTAAAATTATCCTTAAGAGAGACTTACACCTTAAGATTCTCCTTAAGATTCTCCTTAAGAGAGACTAAACACCTTAAAATTATCCTTAAGAGAGACTTAACACCTTAAGATTCTCCTTAAGAGAGACTAAACACCTTAAGATTCTCCTTAAGATTCTCCTTAAGAGAGACTAAACACCTTAATATTCTCCTTAAGATTCTCTGTAGGAGCCAAAATGCTTGTTTTGCCTTACTTATTATTTGTATTATTATCTTGTATTCTGTTTGCATCGCGTTTAATTCTTATTGTTTATCACTTCCGGCAATGGTCACGTGGGTGTGGTTTATTGGTATTCAGTCACCTGTTGGATGCCGGTTTGGAGGATATGATGCAGGAAGAGGGTGAATGGCGCTCTGATACTTTCTGTTGACCGTCAGGTCTGGAGTTGTATATTGTTTGTTTTCGTTTATTAAACACCATGGACTACAAATGACTACGGACTCTTACATGGAACGCGTCACCGCAAAGAGCACTTTTTAGCCTCTCAGCAGCTACCAAACACCTTAAGATGCTCCTTAAGAGAGACCAAACACCTCAAGATGCTCCTTAAGAGAGACCAAACACCTCAAGATGCTCCTTAAGAGAGACCAAACACCTAATGCTCCTTAAGAGAGACCAAACACCTCAAGATGCTCCTTAGAGGACCAAACACCTCAAGATGCCCTTAAGAGAGACCAACACCTCAAGATGCTCCTTAAGAGAGACCAAAACACCTTAAGATGCTCCTTAAGAGAGACCAAACACTCAAGATGCTCCTTAAGAGAGACCAAACACCTCAAGATGCTCCTTAAGAGAGACAAAACACCTTAAGATGCTCCTTAAGAGAGACCAAACACCTCAAGATGCTCCTTAAGAGAGACCAAACACCTCAAGATGCTCCTTAAGAGAGACCAAACAACCTTAAGATGCTCCTTAAGAGAGACCAAACACCTTAAGAGAGACCAAACACCTTAAGAGAGACCAAACACCTCAATATGCTCCTTAAGAGAGACCAAACACCTTAAGAGAGACCAAAACACTTAAGAGAGACCAAACACCTCAAGATGCTCCTTAAGAGGACCAAACACCTTAAGAGAGACCAAACACCTCAAGATGCTCCTTAAGAGAGACCAAACACCTTAAGAGAGACCAAACACCTCAAGATGCTCCTTAAGAGAGACCAAACACCTTAAGAGAGACCAAACACCTCAAGATGCTCCTTAAGAGAGACCAAACACCTTAAGATGCTCCTTAAGAGAGACCAAACACCTCAAGATGCTCCTTAGAGAGACCAAACACCTCAAGATGCTCCTTAGAGAGACCAACACCTTAAGAGAGACCAAACACCTTAAGATGCTCCTTAAGAGAGACCAAACACCTCAAGATGCTCCTTAAGAGAACCAAACACCTTAAGAGAGACAAACACCTCAAGATGCTCCTTAAGAGAGACCAAACACCTTAAGATGCTCCTTAAGAGAGACCAAACACCTTAAGAGAGACAAAACACCTCAAAGCTCCTTAAAGAGACCAAACACCTTAAGAGACCAACCAACCTCAATATGCTCCTTAAGAGAGACCAAACACCTTAAGATGCTCCTTAAGAGACCAAACCCTCAAGATGCTCCTTAAGAGAGACCAAACACCTTAAGAGAGACTTAACACCTTAAGATTCTCCTTGAGAAGACTAAACACCTTAAAATTATCCTTAAGAGAGACTTACACCTTAAGATTCTCCTTAAGATTATCCTTAAGAGAGACTAAACACCTTAAAATTATCCTTAAGAGAGACTTAACACCTTAAGATTCTCCTTAAGATTCTCCTTAAGAGAGACTAAACACCTTAAATTATCCTTAAGGAGACTTACACCTTAAGATTCTCCTTAAGAGAGACTAAACACTTAAGATTCTCCTTAAGATTCTCCTTAAGAGAGACTAAACACCTTAAAATTATCCTTAGAGAGACTTAACACCTTAAGATTCTCCTTAAGATTCTCCTTAGAGAGACTAAACACCTTAAAATTATCCTTAAGAGAACTAAACACCTTAAGATTCTCCTTAAGATTCTCCTTAAGAGAGACTAAACACCTTAAGATTCCTCCTTAAGATTCTCCTTAAGAGAGACTAAACACCTTAAATTATCCTTAGAGAGACTAAACACCTTAAGATTCTCCTTAAGATTCTCCTTAAGAGAGACTAAACACCTTAAGATTCTCCTTAAGATTCTCCTTAAGAGAGACTAAACACCTTAAAATTATCCTTAAGAGAGACTTAACACCTTAAGATTCTCCTTAAGATTCTCCTTAAGAGAGACTAAACACCTTAAAATATCCTTAAGAGAGACTTAACACCTTAAGATTCTCCTTAAGAGAGACTAAACACCTTAAGATTCTCCTTAAGATTCTCCTTAAGAGAGACTAAACACCTTAAGATTCTCTTTAAGATTCTCCTTAAGAGAGACTAAACACCTTAAAATTCTCCTTAAGAGAGACTAAACCTTAAGATTCTCCTTAAGATTCTCCTTAAGAGAGACTAAACACCTTAAGATTCTCCTTAAGATTCTCCTTAAGAGAGACTAACACCTTAAAATTATCCTTAAGAGAGACTTAAACACCTTAAGATTCTCCTTAAGATTCTCCTTAAGAGAGACTAACACCTTAAATTATCCTTAGAGAGACTTAACACCTTAAGATTCTCCTTAAGAGAGACTAAAACCTTAAGATTCCCTTAAGATTCTCCTTAAGAGAGACTAAACACCTTAATATTCTCCTTAAGATTCTCTGTAGAGCCAAAATGCTTGTTTTGCCTTACTTATTATTTGTATTATATCTTGTATTTCTGTTTGCATCGCGTTTAATTCTTATTGTTATCACTTCCGGCAATGGTCACGTGGGTGTGGTTTATTGGTATTCAGTCACCTGTTGGATGCCGGTTTGGAGGATATGATGTAGAAGAAGGTGAATGGCGCTCTGATACTTTCTGTTGACCGTCAGGTCTGGAGTTGTATATTGTTTGTTTTCGTTTTATTAAACACCATGGACTACAAATGACTACGGACTCTTACATGGAACGCGTCACCGCAAAGAGCACTTTTTAGCCTCTCAGCAGCTACCAAACACCTTAAGATGCTCCTTAAGAGAGACCAAACACCTCAAGATGCTCCTTAAGAGAGACCAAACACCTCAAGATGCTCCTTAAGAGAGACCAAACACCTCAAGATGCTCCTTAAGAGAGACCAAACACCTTAAGATGCTCCTTAGAGAGACCAAACACCTCACGATGCTCCTTAAGAGAGACCAAACACCTCAGATGCTCCTTAAGAGAGACAAAACACCTTAAGATGCTCCTTAAGAGAGACCAAACACCTCAAGATGCTCCTTAAGAGAGACCAAACACCTCAAGATGCTCCTTAAGAGAGACAAAACACCTTAAGATGCTCCTTAAGAGAGACCAAACACCTCAAGATGCTCCTTAAGAGAGACCAAACACCTCAGATGCTCCTTAAGAGAGACCAACACCTTAAGAGAGACCAAACACCTTAAGAGAGACAAAACACCTCAATATGCTCCTTAAGAGAGACCAAACACCTAAGAAGACCAAACACCTTAAGAGAGACCAAACACCTCAAGATGCTCCTTAAGAGAGACCAAACACCTTAAGAGAGACCAAACACCTCAAGATGCTCCTTAAGAGAGACCAAACACCTTAAGAGAGACCAAACACCTTAAGAGAGACCAAACACCTCAGATGCTCCTTAAGAGAGACCAAACACCTTAAGAGAGACCAAACACCTCAAGATGCTCCTTAAGAGGACCAAACACCTTAAGATGCTCCTTAAGAGAGACCAAAACCTCAAGATGCTCCTTAAGAGACCAAACACCTCAAGATGCTCCTTAAGAGAGACCAAACACCTTAAGAGAGACCAAACACCTTAAGATGCTCCTTAAGAGAGACCAACACCTCAAGATGCTCCTTAAGAGAGACAAAACACCTCAAGATGCTCCTTAGAGAGACCAACACCTTAAGATGCTCCTTAAGAGAGACCAAACACCTTAAGAGAGACAAACACCTCAAGATGCTCCTTAGAGAGACCAAACACCTTAAGAGGACCAAACACCTCAATATGCTCCTTAAGAGAGACCAAACACCTTAAGATGCTCCTTAAGAGAGACCAAACACCTCAAAGATGCTCCTTAAGAGAGACCAAACACCTTAAGAGAGACTTAACACCTTAAATTCTCCTTGAGAGAGACTAAACACCTTAAAAATTATCCTTAAGAGAGACTTAACACCTTAAGATTCTCCTTAAGATTATCCTTAAGAGACTAAACACCTTAAAATTATCCTTAAGAGAGACTTAACACCTTAAGATTCTCCTTAAGATTCTCCTTAAGAGAGACTAAAACACCTTAAAATTATCCTTAAGAGAGACTTAACACCTTAAGATTCTCCTTAAGAGAGACTAAACACCTTAAGATTCTCCTTAAGATTCTCCTTAAGAGAGACTAAACACCTTACAATTATCCTTAAGAGAGACTAAACACCTTAAGATTCTCCTTAAGATTCTCCTTAAGAGAGACTAAACACCTTAAAATTATCCTTAAGAGAGACTTAACACCTTAAGATTCTCCTTAAGATTCTCCTTAAGAGAGACTAAACACCTTAAAATTATCCTTAAGAGAGACTTAACACCTTAAGATTCTCCTTAAGATTCTCCTTAAGAGAGACTAACACCTTAAAATTATCCTTAAGAGAGACTAAACACCTTAAGATTCTCCTTAAGATTTCCTTAAGAGAGACTAAACACCTTAAAATTATCCTTAAGAGAGACTAAACACCTTAAGATTCTCCTTAAGAGAGACTTAACACCTTAAGATTCTCCTTAAGATTCTCCTTAAGAGAACTAAACACCTAAAATTCCCTTAAGAGAGACTTAACACCTTAAGATCCTCTTAAGATTATCCTTAAGAGAGACTAAACACCTTACAATTATCCTTAAGAGAGACTTAACACCTTAAGATTCTCCTTAAGAGAGACTAAACACCTTAAAGTATCCTTAAGAGACTAAACACCTTAAGATTCTCCTTAAGATTCTCCTTAAGAGACTAAACACCTTAAGATTCTCCTTAAGATTCTCCTTAAGAGAGACTAACACCTTAAAATTATCCTTAAGAGACTAAACACCTTAAGATTCTCCTTAAGATTCTCCTTAAGAGAGACTAAACACCTTAAGATTCTCCTTAAGATTCTCCTTAAGAGAGACTAAACACCTTAAAATTATCCTTAAGAGAGAATTAACACCTTAAGATTCTCCTTAAGATTCTCCTTAAGAGAGACTAAACACCTTAAGATTCTCCTTAAGATTCTCCTTAAGAGAGCTAAACACCTTAAGATTCTCCTTAAGATTCTCCTTAAGAGAGACTAAACACCTTAATATTCTCCTTAAGATTCTCTGTAGGAGCAAAATGCTTGTTTTGCCTTACTTATTATTTGTATTATTATCTTGTATTTCTGTTTGCATCGCGTTTAATTCTTATTGTTTATCACTTCCGGCAATGGTCACGTGGGTGTGTTATTGGTATTCAGTCACCTGTTGGTGCGGTTTGGAGGATATGATGTAGGAAGAGGTGAATGGCGCTCTGATACTTTCTGTTGACCGTCAGGTCTGGAGTTGTATATTGTTTGTTTTCGTTTTATTAAACACCATGGACTACAAATGACTACGGACTCTTACATGGAACGCGTCACCGCAAAGAGCACTTTAGCCTCTCAGCAGCTACCAAACACCTTAAGATGCGCCTTAAGAGAGACCAACAGACCAAACACCTTAAGATGCTCCTTAAGAGAGACCAAACACCTTAAGAGAGACCAAACACCTCAAGATGCTCCTTAAGAGACCAAACACCTCAAGATGCTCCTTAAGAGAGACCAAACACCTAAGAGAGACAACACCTTAAGAGAGACCAAACACCTCAAGATGCTCCTTAAGAGAGACCAAACACCTTAAGACCTCCTTAAGAGAGACCAAACCCTTAAGATGCTCCTTAAGAGAGACCACACACCTCAAGATGCTCCTTAAGAGAGACCAAACACCTCAATATGCTCCTTAAGAGAGACAAAACACCTTAAGATGCTCCTTAAGAGAGACCAAACACCTCAAGATGCTCCTTAAGAGAGACCAAACACCTCAATATGCTCCTTAAGAGAGACAAAACACCTTAAGAGAGACCAAACACCTCAATATGCTCCTTAGAAGAGACAAACACCTCAATATGCTCCTTAAGAGAGACCAAACACCTCAAGATGCTCCTTAAGAGAGACCAAACACCTTAAGAGAGACCAAACACCTCAAGATGCTCCTTAAGAGAGACCAAACACCTCAATATGCTCCTTAAGAGAGACCAAACACCTCAAGATGCTCCTTAAGAGAGACCAAACACCTCAAGTGCTCCTTAAGAGAGACCAAACACCTTAAGAGAGACCAAACACCTCAAGATGCTCCTTAAGAGAGACCAAACACCTTAAGAGAGACCAACACCTTAAGAGAGACCAAACACCTTAAGATGCTCCTTAAGAGAGACCAAACACCTCAAGATGCTCCTTAAGAGAGACCAAAACACCTCAATGCTCCTTAAGAGAGACCAAACACCTCAATATGCTCCTTAAGAGAGACCAACACCTCAAGATGCTCCTTAAGAGAGACCAAACACCTTAAGAGAGACCAAACACCTCAGATGCCCTTAAGAGAGACCAAACACCTTAAGAGAGACCAACACCTCAAGATGCTCCTTAAGAGAGACCAAACACCTTAAGAGAGACTATACACCTCAAGATGCTCCTTAAGAGAGACCAAACACCTTAAGATGCTCCTTAAGAGAGACCAAACACCTTAAGAGAGACTATACACCTCAATTGCTCCTTAAGAGAGACCAAACACCTTAAGAGAGACTATACACCTCAAAGATGCTCCTTAAAGAGACCAAACACCTTAAGATGCTCCTTAAGAGAGACCAAACACCCTTAAGAGAGACTATACACCTCAATATGCTCCTTAAGAGAGACCAAACACCTTAAGAGAGACCAAACACCTTAAGAGAGACTATACACCTTAAGATTATCCTTAAGAGAGATCAAACTCCTTAAGATTCTCCTTAAGAGAGACTAAACACCTTAAGATTCAGAGCGACGAAAGGCAATGGTGTCAATAACTTTAAGTGATTCCTTAAGTATAGAGCAGGATAATGGAGAGAACACTAACGCTGAGGTTCTGGTGTTCTGCTCAGCCTGGTGACCACGGCTCTGGTCCGGACAGGCACGTTGAGGCGAGGCAGTGTTCTGGTGGCGGGACCAGCTGGGCCAAGGTCCGCTTCCTATTGGACGAGAACGGCCGGGCGCTGGAGGAGGCGGGGCCTAGCGTCGCCGGTGGAGATAGCCGGCTGGAAGGAGCTGCCGGCCGCCGGAGACACCATGATGGAGGTCGAGTCGGAGGTGAGAAGACCCCCAATCTGATACCCCCTGATACCTGAGACCCTGATACCTGAGACCCCTGATACCTGAGACCCCCTGAACCTGAGACCCTGATACCTGACCTCCTGATACCTGACCCCTGATACCTGAGACCCCCTGATACCTGAGACCCCCTGATACCTGAGACCCCCTGATACCTGACTCCCTGATACCTGACCCCCTGATACCTGAGACCCCCTGATACCTGAGACCCCCTGATACCTGAGACCCTCTGATACCTGAGACCCTGATACTGAGACCCTGATGCCTGAGACCCTCTGATACCTGAGACCCCTGATACCTGACCCCCTGATACCTGACCCCCTGATACCTGAGACCCCCTGATACCTGACCCCCTGATACCTGACCCCCTGATACCTGAGACCCCTGATACCTGAGACCCTGATACCTGAGACCCCCTGATACCTGAGACCAGTGGCGGACTGGCCATCGGGACGAATCCCGATGGGCCGGTACTGAAGTGGGCCGGTCGGACGATGTGGGCCGGTCGGATAAGTCACTAGCACACCTGACCCTGATACCTGAGACCCTGATACCTGAGACCCTGATACCCCCTGATACCTGAGACCCCCTGTGGGAGAAAGGGTCTAACTGAGCCACAGACAATGTATGAAATGTATTACCTCAGATTGTATAGAAGTCTATGAGGAAATGTTCTCTCTCTTGATTACCTCAGATAGTGTTTCTAACCCCCTGTACCCGTCTGTGAGCAGCAGAGGGCGAAGGAGGTGGTGGAGTGGCGTGTGCAGCAGGGGGAGGCGCAGCAGCTGTTGGAAGAGCAGCAGCTGATCCAGGTGAAGCAGCAGCACCACCTGGATCAGTACCAACAGCAGAGGGAGGGGATGATGCACCTCAGCTGGAGGCAGAGGAAGAGGATCCTCTACAAAACCCACAAGGACCAGAACACCATGAGGCCCAGTGAGAAGAGCAGTGGAGAGGGGGCGGGGCTACAGCTCATCGTCAAGGGTACACACACACACACACACACACACACACACACACACACACACACACACACACACACACACACACACACAGTGAGAAGAAGAGCAGTCTGAGCTGTAGTTATTAGGTATGGGAACGATTAATCGAATATTCGAAATTATTCAGGTATTCGAATAATTCTTCAGATTTTGAAATATGAGTTATGAATATTTTTATTATATTTTAGTTTTTTTAGTTTTTTGGGAGGGATCCCTAAGTTGATACATATATCAAATGTAATAATTCAATGTATACGACAGTGCCATAGCTAAGTGTTAGGTGACGTCTAAAGGTGGTTTTGCTCCGCTCACCGGTCCCTCACAGGGCAGAGCTGCAGGTGCTGATCTCTCTCTCTCTCGTCCGGTACTTCACTCGCGTTTATGTCCAAATCCATCAGATCTAGTTCTAGCTAATGCTATGGCTGCTGCCCCTCCCTACACGCAGACCACTCAGACTCAAACCTCATCTTATGTCCAACCCATCAGATCTAGTTCTAGCTAATGCTATGGCTGCTGCCCCTCCCTACACGCAGATCACAGACTCAAACCTCATCTTATGTCCAAACCATCAGATCTAGTTCTAGCTAATGATATGGCTGCTGCCCCTCCCTACACGCAGATCACTCAGACTCAAACCTCATCTTATGTCCAAACCATCAGATCTAGTTCTAGCTAATGCTATGGCTGCTGCCCCTCCCTACACGCAGATCACTCAGACTCAAACCTCATCTTATGTCCAAACCCATCAGATCTAGTTCTAGCTAATGCTATGGCTGCTGCCCCTCCCTACACGCAGATCACTCAGACTCAAACCTCATCTTATGTCCAAACCCATCAGATCTAGTTCTAATGCTATGGCTGCTGCCCCTGCCTACACGCAGATCACAGACTCAAACCTCATCTTATGTCCAAACCCATCAGATCTAGTTCTAATGCTATGGCTGCTGCCCCTCCTACACGCAGATCACACAGACTCAAACCTCATCTTATGTCCAAACCCATCAGATCTAGTTCTAGCTAATGCTATGGCTGCTGCCCCTGCCTACACGCAGATCACACAGACTCAAACCTCATCTTATGTCCAAACCATCAGATCTAGTTCTAGCTAATGCTATGGCTGCTGCCCCTCCCTACACGCAGATCACTCAGACTCAAACCTCATCTTATGTCCAAACCCATCAGATCTAGTTCTAGCTAATGCTATGGCTGCTGCCCCTCCCTACACGCAGATCACTCAGACTCAAACCTCATCTTATGTCCAAACCCATCAGATCTAGTTCTAGCTAATGCTATGGCTGCTGCCCCTGCCTACACGCAGATCACACAGACTCAAACCTCATCTTATGTCCAAACCCATCAGATCTAGTTCTAATGCTAATGGCTGCTGCCCCTGCCTACACGCAGATCACTCAGACTCAAACCTCATCTTATGCCCAAATGCGCTCCGCAGCCGTTGGGAGGTTCCGGCGCTAACAGTTCATGAGCGTGCTCCCCCGCCCCTGTCAACACTCGCGACACATGAGTGGCCAGCCTAAACAACAGTAAGCGCTGCTTGGCAAAATTTGGACATAAGATGAGGTTTGAGTCTGAGTGATCTGCGTGTAGGGAGGGGCAGCAGCCATATCATTAGCTAGAACTAGATCTGATGGGTTTGGACATAAGATGAGGTTTGAGTCTGAGTGATCTGCGTGTAGGCAGGGGCAGCAGCCATAGCATTAGCTAGAACTAGATCTGATGGGTTTTGGACATAAGATGAGGTTTGAGTCTGAGTGATCTGCGTGTAGGGAGGGGCAGCAGCCATATCATTAGCTAGAACTAGATCTGATGGGTTTGGACATAAGATGAGGTTTGAGTCTGAGTGATCTGCGTGTAGGCAGGGGCAGCAGCCATATCATTAGCTAGAACTAGATCTGATGGATTTGGACATAAACGCGAGTGAAGTACCGGATACCAGAGAGAGATCAGCACCTGCAGCTCTGCCCGCTGTGAGGGACCGGTGAGCAAAACACACCTTTAAACGTCACCTAACACATTAGCTATGGCACTGTCGTATACATTGAAGTATTCAATTTGATAATATGTAATCAACTTAGGCATCCCTCCAAAAAACAAAAAAAAATTCATATAAATATTATAACACATATTCCAATACCTGAATAATTTCGAATATTCGATTAATCGTTCCCATCCCTAATACATACTATACCTTGCTATACCCGCAACCTCCGTTCCAGCTGAGAGGTCTTCTCTACAGCTGGCCTCATTGTGAATCGCCTCCGCCTCTCCCCTGAGCATATAGACATGCTCATTAGGGATGTCCCGACCTTTTTTTGCTCCCGATCCGATTCCGATCATTGATTTTGACAATCTGCCGATACCGATTTTTCCCGATCCGATCTTTATGCAATGCATTAAGAGAAAAAAGCGGAACCTCCTTCTTGCAAACATTGCATCTGCTGTTACACTGCCTTCGCTTTCAATTTGATAATACTTCCAAACTCCTGACATTTTCTCTGTCCCGACTCCGAGGCACCAGCTGAACGTAGCCTCTCGTTACACCGGCTGAACGTAGCCTCTCGTTACAACCAGCTGAACGTAGCCTCTCGTTAGCTTACTGCTACTATTAGACACTGCGCCCACTCTGTTGCCAGATTTGAGAAAATAAGCAACCAGGTCTATGAAAACAAGCCCAAAAGAAGCAACACATACATGATGTTGTGTAATTTTCAACCAAAACTAAGGCCTCAGGATGACTTTAAGACGTGAACATGGTCATTTTTGTATTGTAACATTAAATTAAAAAAGATTTTATAAAAAAAAAAATTCAAAAAAAAAAAAATTCCCGATCCCCGATTTTTTTCTCCCGATTCCGATCTTTGAAAATCACGGGATCGGCTCCGATCCCCGATCACGTGATCGGATCGGGACATCTCTAATGCTCATATTATTAAACCAGAATGAGTAGCCTATGAATAGCTGCATTCTGTGCATGGGCCCTGTTATAGGTTTTTGATGTTTTAAGCATGAAAGCTGTAGGCCTATAGCTGTCAAACTGTGATCACCAGTTCAATACATTGGACAAATTCGACTTGGTTTCTAAACTTATTTGAACATGTATTTATTTATTTCCAAAAATTCGAAAAAAAGAAATGTACCCAATTTTTTTTATATAGGATATGTACATTTCGGTTAACCGTTTTTTGGGGGGTCGAATATTCGAATATACATTTGCTTTCAAATTCCCATCCCTAGTAGTTATCTCTCTCAGTCTGAGCTGTAGTTATCTGAGCCTCTCAGCCTGAGCTGTAGTTATATCTCTCAGTCTGAGCTGTAGTTATCAGAGCCTCTCAGTCTGAGCTGTAGTTATCTCTCTCAGTCTGAGCTGTAGTTATCAGAGCCTCTCAGTCTGAGCTGTAGTTATATCTCTCAGTCTGAGCTGTAGTTATCTGAGCCTCTCAGCCTGAGCTGTAGTTATCTCTCTCAGTCTGAGCTGTAGTTATCAGAGCCTCTCAGTCTGAGCTGTAGTTATATCTCTCAGTCTGAGCTGTAGTTATCTCTCTCAGTCTGAGCTGTAGTTATCAGAGTCTCTCAGTCTGAGCTGTAGTTATCAGAGTCTCTCAGTCTGAGCTGTAGTTATCAGAGTCTCTCAGTCTGAGCTGTAGTTATCAGAGTCTCTCAGTCTGAGCTGTAGTTATCAGAGTCTCTCAGTCTGAGCTGTAGTTATCTCTCTCAGTCTGAGCTGTAGTTATCAGAGCCTCTCAGTCTGAGCTGTAGTTATCAGAGCCTCTCAGTCTGAGCTGTAGTTATCAGAGCCTCTCAGTCTGAGCTGTAGCTATCAGCCTCTCAGTCTGAGCTGTAGTTATCAGAGCCTCTCAGTCTGAGCTGTAGCTATCAGCCTCTCAGTCTGAGCTGTAGTTATCTCTCTCAGTCTGAGCTGTAGTTATCAGAGCCTCTCAGTCTGAGCTGTAGTTATATCTCTCAGTCTGAGCTGTAGTATCTCTCTCAGTCTGAGCTGTAGTTATCAGAGTCTCTCAGTCTGAGCTGTAGTTATCAGAGCCTCTCAGTCTGAGCTGTAGTTATCAGAGTCTCTCAGTCTGAGCTGTAGTTATCAGAGTCTCTCAGTCTGAGCTGTAGTTATCAGAGTCTCTCAGTCTGAGCTGTAGTTATCAGAGTCTCTCAGTCTGAGCTGTAGTTATCTCTCTCAGTCTGAGCTGTAGTTATCAGAGCCTCTCAGTCTGAGCTGTAGTTATCAGAGCCTCTCAGTCTGAGCTGTAGTTATCAGAGCCTCTCAGTCTGAGCTGTAGCTATCAGCCTCTCAGTCTGAGCTGTAGTTATCAGAGCCTCTCAGTCTGAGCTGTAGCTATCAGCCTCTCAGTCTGAGCTGTAGTTATCTCTCTCAGTCTGAGCTGTAGTTATCAGAGCCTCTCAGTCTGAGCTGTAGTTATCTCTCTCAGTCTGAGCTGTAGCTATCAGCCTCTCAGTCTGAGCTGTAGTTATCAGAGTCTCTCAGTCTGAGCTGTAGTTATCAGAGCCTCTCAGTCTGAGCTGTAGTTATCTCTCTCAGTCTGAGCTGTAGTTATCAGAGCCTCTCAGTCTGAGCTGTAGTTATCAGAGCCTCTCAGTCTGAGCTGTAGTTATCTCTCTCAGTCTGAGCTGTAGTTATCAGAGTCTCTCAGTCTGAGCTGTAGTTATCAGAGCCTCTCAGTCTGAGCTGTAGTTATCAGAGCCTCTCAGTCTGAGCTGTAGTTATCAGAGCCTCTCAGTCTGAGCTGTAGTTATCAGAGCCTCTCAGTTTGAGCTGTAGTTATCAGAGCCTCTCAGTCTGAGCTGTAGTTATCAGAGCCTCTCAGTCTGAGCTGTAGTTATCAGAGCCTCTCAGTCTGAGCTGTAGTTATCAGCCTCTCAGTCTGAGCTGTAGTTATCAGAGTCTCTCAGTCTGAGCTGTAGTTATCAGAGCCTCTCAGTCTGAGCTGTAGTTATCAGAGTCTCTCAGTTTGAGCTGTAGTTATCAGAGCCTCTCAGTCTGAGCTGTAGTTATCAGCCTCTCAGTCTGAGCTGTAGTTATCAGTGGGCATGAGGGCAGGCCACATAATTTAGACGGACAGTCTGAGGCAGACCCACATTTGCGCAGCATTGCGTTCACAATACATACACCAACAAAACAAATCCTCACGCCAGCAGGCCATACCTCAGACAGTATGTATGAGTGTGTGGTTCCTGTTGTGTAGAATAAGCTCACACACACTCTGACCTCTGACCCTCTGACCTGTGACCTCTGACCCCAGGAGATGTTGACGGCTCAGTGGAAGCCCTCCTGAACATCCTGTCATCGTACGACGCTCAGCTTCAGTGTCCTCTGGACATCCTGGACTACGGCATCGGAGACATCTCAGAGAACGACGTCAACATGGCCAACACCTTCTCAGGTACCAGAAACAGAACTAGAACCAGAACCAGAACCAGAACCAGAAACAGAACTAGAACCAGAACCAGAAACAGAACTTGAACCAGAACCAGAAACAGAAACAGAACTAGAACCAGAACCAGTGCTAGAACCAGAACCAGAACCACCAGCAGGTTTAATAGAAGTCTATGAGAAAATGTTCCTGCTTCTCTCTGTATTACCTCAGATTGTATAGAAGTCAATGTCCTCTGGCTCCATGTTCTCCCTCAGGTTCAGTTTACGGCTTTAACGTGGCGGCCAGTAAGTCGATCGTCCAGCTGGCGGAGAAGCTCTGCGTCCCGCTGAGACTTCACAACATCATCTACAAACTAATCGACGAGCTGAAGGACGAGCTGAGCAGCAAACTGCCGCCGCTGAAGACTGAGAACATCGTGGGTGAGGAAACATCTGCTGTCACATGACTTTATGAGCATGCTCTGAGCTCCAGTCAGCCTGAAGCATCCTCTGTGCTCCAGTCAGCCTGAAGCATCCTCCATTAAAGTGTTATCCTATCACAACATATCCATTCATAAAGCCTGGAAGTGTCTGTAGAGCAGGGTATTCCTGCTGATAGCGTTGAAGTGATCCCTGATCCAGGATCTGCTCTCTGATCCAGGTGAGGCGACGGTTCTCGCCATGTTCGACGTCTCCGTGGGGAAGAGGAAGCTTCCTGTGGCCGGCTGCAGGGTTCAGAAGGGTCTGCTGGACCGGAGGATGACGTTCAGACTGATCAGAGGACGAGACGCCATCTGGGAGGGTGAGTTCATATAATACAAAGTCCAGAAGTCATGTGACCGTGCTGTAGTTCCTTTATAGCCCAACGTTAGCCTCTTTTAGCTTAGCGGTGGTGACGTGAAGTCATGTGACCGTGCTGTAGTTCCTTTATAGCCCAACATTAGCCTCCTTTAGCTTAGCGGTGGTGACGTGAAGTCATGTGACCGTGCTGTAGTTCCTTTATAGCCCAACATTAGCCACCTTTAGCTTAGCGGTGGTGACGTGAAGTCATGTGACCGTGCTGTAGTTCCTTTATAGCCCAACATTAGCCTCCTTTAGCTTAGCGGTGGTGACGTGAAGTCATGTGACGGTGGTGACGTGAAGTCATGTGACCGTGCTGTAGTTCCTTTATAGCCCAACATTAGCCACCTTTAGCTTAGCGGTGGTGATGTGAAGTCATGTGACCGTGCTGTAGTTCCTTTATAGCCCAACATTAGCCTCCTTTAGCTTAGCGGTGGTGATGTGAAGTCATGTGACCGTGCTGTAGTTCCTTTATAGCCCAACATTAGCTCCTTTAGCTTAGCGGTGGTGAAGTCATGTGACCGTGCTGTAGTTCCTTTATAGCCCAACATTAGCCACCTTTAGCTTAGCGGAGGTGACGTGAAGTCATGTGACCGTGCTGTAGTTCCTTATATCCCAACATTAGCCTCCTTTAGCTTAGCGGTGGTGAAGTCATGTGACCGTGCTGTAGTTCCTTTATAGCCCAACATTAGCCACCTTTAGCTTAGCGGAGGTGACGTGAAGTCATGTGACCGTGCTGTAGTTCCTTTATAGCCCAACATTAGCCTCCTTTAGCTTAGCGAACGTCTTTGTTTACTGAGAGAAAGTGGGTTAATGGTTGCTTTCACTACAGGCCCCTGCTGGCTCTGAAACATCACAAAGACGAGGTCCAGACGGTGAAGTTGGGGATGGAGTGCGGTTTGTCGGTGGACGTTGAGGTGGAGTTCAGACCCGGAGACGTGGTGGTTTGCTTCCAGGAGCTCGACGCTCCGCAGGTCACCTCCTGGGACCCCGGCTTCTGAACTCAATGTCCCAGCATGCACTGCTGCGGACACACAGACTGTAATGTAAATGAGATAATTTAACTTTCCTCTCGTCCGAAGAAATAAATATCAAGATTTCTTTCAAGCCGCTACTCGTGTTCCTCTGAAAACCTGAGGGGTTACGGATGTTTTTAGGTCATACCTGATATTTAGGAGAGTCAGACGGTTGTAATCTGATTGCTCTGTACATGCTAACAGTGTATAGCTTAAATATTTATGTTTTCTCATTATTTCAAATTCGTTGGTTTTGCAATAAATTCTTGAATGAAAAAATGTCTGATCATTTAATTCAACAATCAACATGTGTCTCTTTCATATTCTGAAGTCTTTCCTACATCAACATGTGTCCCTGGTGTGTTTACATTAGCATGCTAACACTCAGAGCTAACCTGTACTGGAGAGAGCATGTGTGAAGAAGCAGGAAATCAAAAGGAAGTCACCTTGTGGTAAACCTGAGAGAGAGAAAGAGTTTGAGCTCCATACTGTTTCAGAGAGATAGGTGGCTAATGTTTCTGAAGTGAATTACCTACCCCACCTTTAAGTGTTTCTGAAGTGAATTACCTACCCCACCTTTAAGTGTTTCTGAAGTGAATTACTTACCCCACCTTTAAGTGTTTCTGAAGTGAATTACCTACCCCACCTTTAAGTGTTTCTGAAGTGAATTACTTACCCCACCAAGTGTTTCTGAAGTGAATTACTTACCCCACCTTTAAGTGTTTCTGAAGTGAATTACTACCCCACCTTTAAGTGTTTCTGAAGTGAATTACTACCCACCTTTAAGTGTTTCTGAAGTGAATTACCTACCACCTTTAAGTGTTTCTGAAGTGAATTACCTACCCCACCTTTAAGTGTTTCTGAAGTGAACCTTTAAGTGTTTCTGAAGTTAACACCTTTAAGTGTTTCTGAAGTGAATTACCTACCCCACCTTTAAGTTTCTGAAGTGAATTACCTACCCCACTTTAAGTGTTTCTGAAGTGAATTACTTACCCACCTTTAAGTGTTTCTGAAGTGAATTACCTACCCCACTTTAAGTGTTTCTGAAGGGAATTACTACCCCACCTTTAAGTGTTTCTGAAGTGAATTACTACCCTCACCTTTAAGTGTTTCTGAAGTGAATTACCTACCCCACCTTTAAGTGTTTCTGAAGGAATTACCTACCC
Source organism: Trematomus loennbergii (assembly GCA_012861695.1). Classification (NCBI taxonomy): domain Eukaryota; kingdom Metazoa; phylum Chordata; class Actinopteri; order Perciformes; family Nototheniidae; genus Trematomus; species Trematomus loennbergii. The sequence continues at coordinate 447 of JAAOOA010001351.1, read as the reverse complement.
CACTTTAAGTGTTTCTGAAGTGAATACCTACCCCACCTTTAAGTGTTTCTGAAGTATTACCTACCCCCTTTAAGTGTTTCTGAAGTGAATTACCTACCCACCTTTAAGTGTTTCTGAAGTGAATTACCTTTAAGTGTTTCTGAAGTAACACCACCTTTAAGTGTTTCTGAAGTGAATTACCTACCCCACCTTTAAGTGTTTCTGAAGTGAATACCTACCCACCTTTAAGTGTTTCTGAAGTGAATTACCTACCCCACCTTTAAGTGTTTCTGAAGTGAATTACCTACCCCACCTTTAAGTGTTTCTGAAGTGAATTACCTACCCCACCTTTAAGTGTTCTGAAGTGAATACCTACCCCACCTTTAAGTGTTTCTGAAGTGAATTACTTACCCCACCTTTAAGTGTTTCTGAAGTGAATTACTTACCCCACCTTAAGTGTTTCTGAAG